>WHYT01015834.1:155002-177925 GCA_009806455.1 Tetrax tetrax
TTTTTTTTTTTTTTTTTTTTTTTTTGTTTTAAAATTTATCTTTCCTCCCAGCCAGACTACACAGCCCACTGCAGAGTGTGCAGTGAGTGAGCTCCCTAAACTGGATTTGAAGGTCAAGCCTTGTGCCAGGAGCTGGACAAGTGCTGCCAGATGATGGTGCTGAGGGGACGGGTGGTCCTGACTTCCCTCCTGTGGCCTGTCCGGCAGAGCGAGTGAAGGACCCCTTCTGCTGTGGGGCTAGGGCAGGTGCCAGAGCCCTGTCAGACAGGAAAGGAAGGCTCTTCTGGTCGTGGTGGGGTGGTGTGTGGTTGGTTCTGTTTTGTGGGTTTGAGTTTTTGGGGATTTTTGTGTTGTGTTGGTTGGTTTCAGGTCTGGTGTGTTTTGGGGTTTTTTTGGGTTTGTTTTGGTTTTTTTTTTTTTGTGGGGAGGTTTTTTTGTTTTTTTCTTGTTTTGGTTTTTTTTTTTTGTGGTGGGGTTTTTGTGGTGGTGGTGGTGTTAGCCATGGGATCAGGAGGAAATCTCCAGGGCAGCTAGTGCAAAGGCAGAAATGCACATGCACTCAGCCCGAGGTCTGTGAAACTGCCAGAGTGCAAAAGCACTGCCTGCCCTCTGCCAGCGTTCTGGGTGTGATGGCTTGGGATCCAGCCACAGCCCAGCCGATGTTCCTCCTAGCTGCCCTTCCTGGGTGCCTGTAGGGTGTGGGAATAGTGCTGTGCATGAAGGACTGGGTTTGGGTTCTGTGCCCAAGCTGGGGAAGCATGACACCATTGGCTCCAGCGGCAGGAGCTGCAGGAGGTGGAAAGACAGGTTGGAGAGAAACGAAGAGTTTCTCTTAGAGGTGAGTTTCCAGCCTTCTCTGTACTCCATGTTCCCCAAGTTGGGGCTTCTGCACTGAGCCCCTCATCTGGCCAGAGGCGACTGCCTATTGGTCATGCTCTCTCCACCCCTCCTGCCGTGATGTCCCCTCATGGGTGCTCCTCTTTGTTCAGAAATCTGGCAGTGACTGACCCAAAAGCGAGTGGGATGTTCTTAGGGGCGGGTTGCAGTCAGTGCCCCTGGTCACAGTTGGCTGCAGCCGAGACTACCCCGTGGAAGCAGTCTGCATTGGTGCTGACAGTGGCACTGAGTGGGGAGGGGGGTTGGCAGGGGATGTGTGTGTACAGAAGAAAAACAAGGCCACTTGTGATGGTGTGCTGTGGTGTGGTGGGCATGGTGAAGCTCACTATGTGGAGAAGTCTCTGTAGGTGTCTTCGGACTGTGGCTGTGTCCGGAGGGAGAGACGGAGCTTGTATGAAAAACCTTACAGTGGTGGCATCTACTGCCCTTCTTAGTGCGTACGTCAGTCAGAGCTCTTGGACCTGTCAGCTCTCTGCTGGTCTTGCTGTACAAGTGGGACAGGGAAGAGGAACACATACCTCTTCTGCATGATCCCTCAGCAGGTCCTGCAGCAAACGAGGGCCCTGAGCCCCTTCTGAGGATCAGCAGATCTTTCTGGACACTGTGCTCTAGATGTGCCCTCCTCTTACACCTGTGCCCAGACATTTGCTTTAAGCTTGAATGTGGATTCCGAAGTGGAGCTGGAGATACAGCTGCTGCATCCTTCTGGAGACCAAGTGTGCCTGTGACCCCAGTGCTGCACCAGTGAGATGCTGCCAGCTGCTCATGCGCACACACCGTCTGCAGCGGCAGTGGGGAACATGTCTGGCAGCTCTTGAAGGCAGCCAGCAGACCTGGGACAGGTTCATGGACCCTTTTAGGCTTCCCAGTTCTTACAGAGTCCTTTTCTCTGCACTGGAAATGTCCACCAAAAGGAACACAAAGAAAGCCTAGGTCCCTGTCTGATCAGCACCCACAGCCACACCAGAAAGATCTCGTATTGCAGTTTGGAACCAGCTTGTCAGGGTGAAGTCTAAATGGGGACATATTTATTTATTTATTTTCCTCCAAATGTGACCCACTATGGCTGGAGGACTGGACGGTATAGCTGGGCATGCTCCCCTCAGAAGCCTGGAGACACTTGCCAGCCACTTAAGGTTTGCGTGGGAGACTGTCTTGTCTTCCTTATTGCCAGGAAATTTTGGTTCATTCCATGCAAGCTGCTTTTCCCACGGCTTGCCTGCATGCCTTGCCTGCATGCCCTCCTTTATTGTGCTCAGCTGTGTCTAGGCAGCCGCCCTCACTGTCCTGGTGAGGATGTTGGGTTCCCAAGAGCAGTGTGTGGGGTTGTGAGGGGATTTCTGGTTCCTGTGGAGTTGCCTTTGGGAAAGGGTCTGTACTCAGTCCCTTTTGATTTCTGACACAGCTTCTGCTACCCAGCTACCCCCCCACCATGAGTGCCCCCGCCTTGCTCTGTTGCTTTCCAAAGGGAGCACAATGCAGAGCAGACACTTTGCAGAGCAAACTAGCAAGCACACAGGGAGTGTTTCAAGGCTGCCTGCTACCCCTCTCCTGTGCCTGACCTGTCCTGGTGATTGCATCCAGCAGCTGAAAATAAGCTCTTGGAAGGGAGGTGGTGAAGGAGAGCTGCCAAGCAGCACTATTTATACTGGATGAGTCAGACCTGTGCCTGAATCCAGCCAGACGCTGGCAAGCTGGAACCCAGGAGCAACCTGCAAAGGACGTACCCTTGGATAAGAGGCTCTTGCCTGCAGCAGCTTGTTTACTGTACGGTTCAGACTTGTCTTGTTTGTCTCCCGTGATGGACTGCACCTTTCCCTTCAGCTCTGCCACACAAAGCTTGCTGCAGCTGGACAAGGAGCAGCTGGATCAGTGGAAGTACTCTCGGCGTGTAAGGCCCTGGTACCACCACAGTGAGTGCAGCCTGAGCCCGGTTGGCCAGGGATGCCAGAACACCCGCTTGGAGCCACTGGAGTGCCGGGATCTGCTGGTCCAGAACGCGCTCTTCACTGGGGACCTGGAGTTGGTGCGGAAGTACTTCACCAAGAGTGCAGCCATCAATCTCATCATTGAGACCAAGGGTGATGAGCTGCGCTGGACTAGCAGGAAATTTGGTGGGTGTGCAGGGCTGGGATGTGGTGGGGATGGGAAGCACCCAGGATGGGGACCGGAGAAAGCACAGACAACTGAGAAAAGCGTTGAGAGGAATCCCCAGTGGTCGCAACAGGGTGGTGAATGAGACTTGGGAAGAAAGGCTTTTGGATGAGGAAGGAGGACTCCAGGGCTGTAGAACAAAAGGCAGCAGGCTTGTTGAAGGTGGCCAGAGGCAAATCTACTGGGAAATGGTGAGAACAGAGCCCTTGAAAGGACTGCTAGAAGGGAACAATGTTGGGACTGGCTGGATAGATGTGAAATAAGTGTGAGGTGGAGAGAGTGCTTGGGTGAGAAGGCCTCAGGTGGCATAAAGATGCTTCTCCTGTCTTGTGTTTTACGTTGGTTCTGAATCTGATGTGCTTTGGGAACAGCAGAGAGGTCTTAGCAGTGCCCTTCAGCAGACCTTAGCCTGTGTCCTGAGGAAGAGGCATGGCTGTGCCTAAGCCTTGTGGGCAGCTGCTTGGGGACCAAGCTGTAATTGCTCGGTATCTACCTATTGCCCTTGTGATTGAAGCCAGGCCACTGCGATCTCTCTCCAAACACTGATTGTGAGAAGCTGCAGGGGGGTTGATGCGGGAGGGTTAATAATGATCAGCTGGAGGGGAGCTTTGCTCCAGAACAGAAGCATTTGGTGTTTTGGTTTCTTTCACACATGGGGTTTGCACCCCTCAAGCTGTTCGGTTCTGTGAGATGGATTGGGCTAGGGGAGCAGAAATCTCATCTGCCAGAGAGATGGTGGAAGCAGGCTTGTCCTGACTGACAGGAAGTAGAAGCTGGTCATTCTTGGTGTTTCCTCCTGTCTGTACACCTCACTGTACCTTGCCCAGATACGTCTTGTGGCTGCTACACATGCTTCCACACTCTCTGGTCCCTTTTGCTTACCTTCTCATCAGTGTCATCTGTGAGCTTTGCAGTAAGCAGCACTGCTGAAGTGTTAGAACAGAGATGTGCTTGGCAGTCTGGCAGCGCACACGTCCCTGCTGCTGTCTGTGGTAGTGCAGTGCAGGCAGATTCCCAGAATTTAAGACAGAAAGTGTCAGGTGTGGAGGGGCCACAACTGCACCAGTCCCTTCTGTAGAAGCTTGGTGGCCAAAGCCCTGCTGTGCCAGAATGAAGAGCTGTTAATGAAGGCCACTTTCCCAGAGGTGCGGGTTCTTTTCAGGTGTCCCAGCACAAAGCTATGGAGCACAGTGATAAAGCTTGACCGTGACTGAGTGCTTTCTGGGGATCCACGCCAGCAAGAGGCCAGCAGATAGGGTGGGCTGGCAGGTGCTGCTGCTTGGGAGTGGCGAAGATTATTTACTGAGTTCCAAGATTTGTACAACCCAAGTTTTGAATTGTTACAGTTTATTTAGGAATAAAAATACAAAAGGTATTACCCTTTGCGTAACCGAGACCACTTGTCAGTAAAATATTAATTGTACATTTTAACTCCTGTCTTATGCTGGGCTGACAGACACTTGAACAGCAAGGCAGTCTGCTTGTAAAGATTTGTGCCCTAAAGAAAAGAGAACAATTGATGTAAAACAACTTCACGCAGAAATTGCTCTTATCACCAAAGTTTGAAGATGTGAAAAACTCAACCAAACAAGATCGATCATCGCGCACAGATCAAAACCACACTACTGAATTTATCAGATAAAGGTATAGAACAAAAAACAAAGCAAACCTTCATGCTACCTGAGGCTTGGGATATGTATCTCGCTGGCCTACTTACCCAGCTGGCGACCTTAAAAGTAGATTGTAGTGACCTGATCTTTCTCAAGTCATCCGTACTGATATTTTAAGAAGCCCACAGGAAGTTTAAATTGTATAGTATTACTGACATTAATTCACACAGACCTTTGCCTCCCTGGTGATGCTTTTATGGTTGGAAACCTCAAGCTCTTGTGGGATACTTGCTTATATCTCTGGGGAAATAGAGGATCCCATCAGGTGAGAGTCTGCCAGGTGCTTCCCTCTTTTCATCCTTTCATGCACTGCGTTGTTGCTAGACAAGGTGGCAAAGTCTGCACAGACAGAGGATACTGGAGACTGTCAGTCCAGTCGTGGACTTGCATATAAATGATTTGGTCATTTATTTTCATTATTGAGAAGGGTAAAGTTTCCTATCTTACACTCTTCTCCAGTCTCCCAGGTAATTGTTACTTGGTGGTCTCTTGGGGTCACTTAACTTGTTTTTAGCTGCATGATCTGAATAATTCCACGATGCAAAACTATCTAAACGCTACTAGTCTTCCGTGCAGTTTGTGTTCTGTGGAACATATGATTTGAACAAAAAGCACACAATGCTGACCAACTCTGAGCAAAGTGTGCAGTTCTGTAAGCAAAGTAGGCGTAGGGTGGGTTTGTACAACTGAGTGAGGACAGGGGAAAATGCCATCTCAGGTGAAAGGACAGCAGTGAGGAACCGTGAGTGAAGGCCTGTCAGAGGATGGGCGAGGGAGTACTAAAACCACACAGGAGTTCTCTACAAGGCTGAGATTCAAGGAAAAGTAGGAAAAAGTAGGTCTAAAGGATAATTACCCTCTATGGTTTTACTTCACTTGTGATGCAGTTTCCCATCCTTGTGCCTGTTTCTACGTGTCCTTTGGCTTTAAGCTTTAATTTAAAAGACCTTTCTGGCGGCTTGCTTAAAAACCTGTTTAGTGCCAAGGGTTGGAGTGAAACTAGCAAATGGAGGCGCAGTGCTGGAGATGTGCAAGGAGCTTTGGCTGGACAAAGGTGTACTCGTGGTGTATGGAGCGAGCTTTGCTGCTGTGGTCTGAGAGCAGCTGGGTGACAGCAGGCTAGCTGGGCACGAGACTGCTTCCCTCTCTGTTTTCTTAGTGATGTCCTGTCTCCATTTCTACCCTTCAGGCTCCTCTGCTGCCCTGCCCTGCATGAGGGCTTTCCCTTCACAGCCAGTGACTGCAGAGGTGCTCCTGCCTGAGAGGAGCGTCCTTCACAGCGTCTTGGCCCACAGGCTTGGTCACAAGGTTTCCCAGAATAGAACAGCTGAGACCTGAGCTGTACCCAGCCTGGGCCAAGCAATGAGGACACATGTCCTCCCTCCCTGCGGAGCGCCCCGGGGCAGACGGACCACCCGCAGCCGGAGCACAGGCTACTGGCAGGGCTGTGTCCACAGGCTCAGAGCCTGACCAGTGAGACAGCCACAGGTCCTGCCCTGGCTTCTGCAGAAGGTCCAGGTGCTGCATCATGGGTGGCATCAGGAGAGGAGACCACCATCAGGAGCCCATTTGCACGCGGAAGGTGGATGGCCCTGCTCAGGTGTACTGGCAGGCCCTGCTGACGGGGGACCAGGGGATTGTGGCTGAGATCCTCAGTGACCCTCAGAACAACTTGGGTCCCAACACTGTGTTTGACACCAGTGACCTGGAAGAGTGGAAAAACTACCGCTTCAACTTCCGCCGGCTGAGTATGTGGGAGACAGCGGGGAGACACCGTGGCCCAACTGAACAGGGGCTCAGAGCCTTTGGCTTATTTTGCGGGGCATTACTGTTACTGGGATTGTGAGTTATGGGAGCTGTCATGGGTTACGGAGGAGTGGGGGTGGAAGTGAGAGCACTGGGATGTGGTCGGGTTCCCCTGTGCTGCTTGTGGGAGAGTGTGCATGTGTCTGGGAGCAGGACGTACGTCCAGCATCTCTTTGTTTTACTGTGGTGCTTCATGCATGATGCACTTCCAGCCACCTTGCTGCTTTCAGCCCTGCCTGTGCCCCTGGGCCCTTCAGCCACTCTGCTCCTGTCAACAGAAACCCTGTGCGGCATGACTGAGCTGCAGGTGGAAAGCATGCTTTCTGGGAATGGCCTCTGATGCAGGGCTCCTGCTCCTTTGAGGTATCTGTCAGCGTGGCTGTGGAGTCTAAAAGCCATCCCCAGACACTGGGCAGGCCAGGCCAAAGGTCCCTTGCAGAGCAGGGACTGGCAGGAAGAATCAGTCCCTTGAGGGGAAACCCAAGTCCTGCAGGAGAGGATGTACATCAGGTACCTGGGGAAGGGACAGGTCTGGGCCCAGTGCTTTTGTGTACTGTGGCTGGACGTGGCTCCCTGACCTTTCTTTCCCTGCAGGACTCTGGTCTCTGAGCTACGAGCAGGAGCTCACTTCGCCGCTGCACATCACAGCCAGCCGGGGCTACGCGGACTGCCTGCGGCTCCTGCTGCTCAGAGGCGCTGCCGTCAACTTTGCACCAGGGGGTAAGACTGCCTTGCACGAGGCTTGTGCCGCAGCCAGCACACACTGCGTGCACCTGCTGCTCGGCTTTGGTGCCGACCCTGAGGCTGTCTCTGAGGATGGCTACAAGCCCCTGCATCTCTGCAAGAGCCAAGACTCCATCGAGTGAGTTCTGCCCAGGGGGCATGGTGGGCCCCTCTCCCCCTCGAGCCTCGTCCCCCTTAGAAGGTGTCCCCACTTGTTCCTGTGGGTGGGTTGGTGGTGACAGCAGTGGCTGCTAAATGGGGTGGCCTTACCACCTGTTCCTGGACCAGGACTGCCTCTGAAGTCCTGTCAGTGACTGCAAGCGCAGTCCTCAGCTGAGGTGGGTGCTGCTCTCTTGCTGCCCCTCAGCAATGCCGAGGTGATGGCTGGCACTGTGGAGCTCAGGGCGTGTGCTGTGCAGACAGGCCCCTGTGGGCACGTGGGAGCAGACTCCGGCTGTGCTGACACTTAAAGATCTGTGGAGAGTTAGCTACAACTAGGGTGATGGTATCTCTGTTTGCCAGTCATTGGGATTTAAAGTCACTACTCCAGGGCATGAGGAGCAGGGATTTTTGGACTCTTGGGAAAAGTGAAAGGTGTGGAATGGTGCAGGCGTGGGAGGTGGTGGGGGGGTGGGAAGTAGGATGGGAGCTGGCAAGAAGAGCCTGTTGCTGAGCTGTCTTGGCCCATGTTAGGTGTGTCCAGCAGCTGCTGCAGCATGGCGCCAGCGTGAACAGTCGGACAGAGGAGGAAGATGACACAGCACTGCATGTAGCAGCACGGCATGGCCTAGCCGACCACGTCCAGCTGCTTCTGCGCTATGGGGCAGAGCTGGAGGCAAAGAATGAGGAGGGGCAGACGCCGCTGAATGCTGCCTGTGCTCAGCCCCACCAGCCCCAGGACATGGACCGCTACTACCGGGTCTGCCAGCTGCTGGTGGAGAGTGGTGCCAGCATCAACGCTGCAGACAGGGACCTCCAGCACCCACTTCACCTGGCCTGCAAGAATGCCAATGCTCAAGTAGTAGAGTTACTACTGGCCCGGGGTGCAAATGTCAACGTCATGAACTACAGCGGCAACACGGCACTACACAATATCCTGCAAGCAACCGCCTACAAGCTGGAGCACCACCCAGAGCTCGTGGTGCGAGCCCTGCTCAACTACGGTGCCATCCGCATCTGGCCTGGCTCCCTCCTCAAGGTGCGGGGCTCGCAGCTGTGCCAGGAGCATAGTGGGAAGGGAAGGCTATGAACATCAGGGCCCTGGTGAGAGCAGGGATGCTTCTGTCACAGCAGCGCTTGTTCTCTGCCAGCCCACTTGCTGTCGTGCCTGTCTCTTCCCAGGGGCTAGGGGAGGGGGAACTGGCATTGCTGGTAAGGGATTCCCTGAAGTCTTTTCCTGGGGTATGTTCTCCTGTAGGACTCTCCTGCTTCTGTCTGCTAAGCTGTGTGGACAGTACTCGCCCAGTTTCTATAATCACTTGCCCCGGGAAAAGTTGGTCCTTTTCCTCTCGGGGGGATGCGTTTCCTCTTTGGGGCGTAGGCTCCAGCTCATGCTGTCTCTGAGATGCCAGCGAACAAAGGGTTAATTTCCTGTCTCAATTCCTGAGCAGTGCAATAATTACCCAGCCCGGAGATCAGCAGATTGCTCTCCCCTTTGGGAAAATACAGGAAAATCAACAATTAACACTAATTAATCTCCTATTAACGCCAGATAATGAGGATCACTTCTACAGCCAGAATAGACTCTTGACAGCTACTGCTGGCCTGGGCCACAGGGACTGGGAGCCGGTGGGCTCTGCCTCTGTGCGGCTCTGCCTGGGTGGGTGCACTCCCAAGGCCACGCTGGGGCTGTGACAGACAAACACAAGTGTGCTGCACGCACCTACATGGACATGGTGCACACCAGAGATGTGTTGCACAAAGCATCTGTGATATCTCCCTGGAGCTCTGTGTCACAGCCAACTTGGGCACAGTATGTCTTGGGACACCTATCGCTCACAGCACAGACGCAGAGTGTCTGTGGCCCAGTGGCAAACGGGTGTGATACAGCCCCGAGAGCCTTGTGTGGCCCTCAGCAGAGGCGTGGTGTGCCATAGCCTTGCTGCACGCAAAATGGGTGTCAGTCCTTGTCCCCAAACAGTTCATGCTCTAACTGTGAAAATGGGAGGAAAGGAGCCTGGCGTAGAGCGGAGTGGAGGCTGCTTAGAAGCTACTTGTGGCAGTATGGCAGGTGAAGGCAGTCCGTGCCCCGGCCCTGTACGTTAATCCCTGCGTCTGCGGAGAGGCTGTGGGGACTCTGGTGTGCTGAACGCAGCTGTGCTGTGGTGTTGGGTATTGGCTCGGGCACCCTCTTTGCAGTGGCATTTCTCACTCTCAGCAGGTCTGATCTCTGGGGCAGTGTGAGGGAAGGACACCAGTTCCCCACGTTTACCAGGGCTGGTTTTGAGCCTGTGCAGCTCTGTAAGAGGTGGTGGTAGGGCTGGCAGGACCTTGCCCAATGGCAGTGTTCGTCTGCTCTCTCCCCGGCGCAGGTGCTGCGGTACTGCCATACCTGCCCGCGTGCCATCGAGGCCCTGATGAACAGCTATGATCACGTGCGTGTCTCTGAGGACTGGGTGGAAGCGGTTCCAGCAGAGATTGTACAGGTGAGGGAATTCTTGCTTCTGGCTGGGGAGTGTGCAGCTGGGCTACTGCAGCTGGGGGCCAGGGCCGAGGGGAGTTTGGGGCAGAGCTAGAGCTGGTGGGGGATAGGGAGGATGCACCATAGTGACTGAGGTAAAGGGATGTGTAGTTCTACTTCTGCTCCCGGGGTGGTATCTTCAGCTTTACCTGCCTCTGGTCCTCTCCTCTCTCTGTAGAAATACCCACGTTTCTACCAGTCACTTTTCTCCCTGGAGCAAAGACCTCGGTCCTTGCAGCACCTGGCTCGCTGCGTGCTCAGGACCTTCCTGGAGGGCCGGTTGCTGCTGGTCCTGCCTCAGCTGCACCTGCCGAGTGCCTTGCACCGTTTCCTGCTGCTCAGCTTCGAGGACGTTCTCTACTAAGGGCTGCAGTTCCAGCCCTCCTGTGCCTCTCTGTGCAGATGTTCCATCCCTGCCAGTGAAGTCTGTGCCTTCCCAGCCAACCCCTTCCCCTCATACACCTCCTGCCAGGCCACGTCAGCCCTGTGTGCCAAACCTGTCGCTGTGTCCCTGTCCCAGCCAGCCTCTGCTCTGCCTTGTGCACCTATTTTGGAGCATTCTGTTTACCCATATTAATCAGGACTAACTCTGACCTCACTAAGAAAAGCAAGGTATGGAGATGAGGATGTTTTGTGGGACAAAGGAGCAAATACACTGTATTGATCCCAGTTTTAGTTGTAATTTAGTCTCCCTATCCCAAATCTACAAACTCTAACCTGAACCAGGCAGCTCTGGTGTTCTGGACATTTGTTGAGGTCCTGTCTTTAGTCAAGTTGTTTACAGTTTGTACCCAAAGGTATTTGGAATAAACCCTACTCTTTCTCTATACCTGCTATAGTATAACTTCTGCCTTGCCTTGAAGACTGTCCTGACAGAGCTCCTCCATGTGACGTGCCATGCATAGTGGCATGTGCACTCAGACCTGTACAAGTATCTGCGGCTCAGAGGACACAGGGAAATGTGTGGTGGGTGTGGGGATGAGGCCTCCCAGACAAACACTTCTCATGCAGGTACAGTGTCTGGGGTTGCCTGGCTTTGCAGCTTGGGGCAGGACGGCAGTGCTTGTGGCAGCTCTGAGGACTATGTGGGGTGAGGAGAAAGCATGCCCTGAGGACACTGAGCAGCCAGCCCAGCTGGCATCCACCAGAGCACAGCATAGGTCCACACACTGGTGCCTGGGCTGTACCACATGTAAGCAAGATGAAGGGTAACACTTGCTTTTATGATTTGAAGACACGGTTGTAAAGAAATCAAAACACTAACCATCCTTTAAAGATTTCCTGTAAGCTTTTCCATTCCTGCATCTGACTCGAGGAGGGCCTGAACTGAGGCTGACTGGCAGAAGGCGTGCTAGGACAGAGCTGCAGGTTGCTGCTCTTGGTGCCCTGGTCTCTCAAGGCTTCTGTTAACATCCACGTCAGCACCAGGGCCCTGAAACACACAGAGCTTATGGCTGAGCAGACCTAGTGCTTCTGTCTCTTTCCCCTCCTGATAGGACACAGGCTATAGCTCTGCTCCCCTCCTTATCACCACCTTAAGCAACTAGATCATGCTGCTCTGAAGTAGCAGGCGTGAAATAACTAGGTGGGGTTCAGTGTGTTGTCCCTAATGTGCTCACACCGGTGATGCACCACAGCGAGAATGCCAACGGGGTGCAACAGGAATGTGTTCATGTGTTACAGGCTTACAAAAGGTGTTGGGAAACAGGGTATAACAGGAATGTGTTCACGTGTTACAGGCTTCCAAAAGGTGTCGGGAAACCAGTTGTGTCAGCCTGTATGTGCTGGTACTACTGCTGCAGTGGAGCGATGGTACAGCTCAAAAGGGCTCAGCAGTGTGCTTTATGACAGCCTTGGGCAGAGCTGAGGTGTTGGCTTGAGGTGATGTAGCAAGACTGCAAAACAGGGATGAAAGGAGCACGGGAGTCAAAGCTTTTAAAATACCTGCATAACAGCCCCGACTCTTAGCAGCCATGAGCCAGAGCAGGAACCCAACCTGAAGTCACTGCCTTCCTGCTGGCTGTGCTGAAATGTCCACTCAGAGTGACCTGTTCATGGGAGCAGGTCTGTAGTCTCCTTCCCAAATGCTAATTACTGCTTTACAGTGTTCATTTTTAGCCTGATCATGTCTGTGACTAGGGGAGGAGCTGGAAAAGGAAGATCTGTCCCTTTTGGTGGCATCAGAGTCTGGAACTGTGTAGCTGGAATAGCTGTATCTGGTAGAAAGGCAGTCTGCAGAGCAGTATGTGTGGGGCTGGTTTACCCATCCTCCTCCTTCCCAGCGCTGTCCGTACGCCCGCAATAATGTCTGTTCAGTAAAGCGTTCTCAGCCACTGAGAGAATATCCCCAGGGACAGGGAAGGGTTGAGTGTGATGGTTTGCTTTATTTAGTCATTGATTCTTGCAGCTGATAGACTTAAGCCGAGCCTCAGGTCCTGCTGATTGCTTTTGCTGGTTCTGAAGTCTGCTCTGCATTTGGGTGATGAGGACAGCTCAGGCTGAAAGAGGTGAACCTACAGTGGTTTTTTTTCCGCAAATGGGGGAGTGTGCAGTGCACTGCATGCATGGGCAGGCCAGCGCCTGGTGCTGCAAACGTCTCCTTGGACAAAGACAGGGACCTGTGGGATGGAGGACCTGTGCTGGAACTGCAGGTGCATTTCCAGGGTTCCTTTCAGAACTACCAGGTTTGCAGGCAGGGGATCCCAGCGTAAGTGAGAGCCTGAGGTGGCTGAGAGAGGCAAGCCATCCCTGGGCAGAAGTCTTCATAGACCACATTTCATTGGTGTTCTTCCTGCCATTACAAGGGCGTGAGTCCATGGAGTGTAAGGATACCACTCCTAGCTACTAGGACAAGGGGAGTATCTTTTCCAGATCGACTGATTTAAGTGGGGGGAAAAACCAGACAAACCAAACACCAGAAAAGATTTTGGGCACTCAAGCCCTTTTTCAGAGCTGAAACAATCAGAAAAGTTCCAGCTAAGTGCAGGTTGAGAACAAGTGCTCTGAGTTTAACTCAGTTATGCTAATCAATTTGCAACTGATTTTTAAAAACATTTACAAGTACAGAATTTCAGAAGTTTGATGTTCCAGAGCACATTTTGGCAATGTAACAAGCTGTGCTGCTTTTTCTCAGGTTTCTAAAGGGGAAATTTCTGATGCAGCATGGAGTGTACTTACTGGGCCAGGAGTTCTGCCAGGGAAGTTTGGCTGTCCCAAGTGTGAGGGCTATGATCTCAGCCGAGGACAGGAGGCATGTGACATTATTAGCACACGGGCACGTGGTTCTGATGTGTTTTTACCAGGCAGATGTGTTTTTACCAGGCTACAGGCAGAGGCAGCTGCTGATGGCTGTTGTGTCCCAGGTTCACCAGGAATGTCTCTTGGGCATGTGCTGCTGTTCCTGCTTCAGCACCCACCTGGGTTTTTGGGCAGAGCAGTCAGAAAAAGACACCGGCGTGACTGGCTGAAGTAACGTGAGCCCACTGCCACGTTCTTTATGTGGCTGTCCAAGTGGGAGTGATGTGCTCAAGGAAAAAAAAATTACATCCCATTTCTAGGCAGAAGTTCCTATCCTGGCTGCAGCCACTGGGTCTTGCTCTGACCCTCTCTGGGCAGTGAAAGCATTGCCTGTTCCTGGTATCTCTTCCTTTAACTGAAAGATCGGCTCCGTCAGCATCTCCCTGTAGGCTTCCCAGCCTCAAGTATCTGCTTGACTCTTACTCGATGGTTCCTGTTCCTCAGTAAAGAGCATGACATGCCATAATAGGTGGACTAGTAAACCATAATGGTACTTACAGAAGGGTGCAAGGGCAAAGCAAATACAGGAAAGCCCTTCCACAGGATTTCAGTCCCCACCCTTGAGCTCTGTAAATTGTATTTCTGGTGCTTTTGAGTCAAAAGGGAATCTTTGTATTTAGCAATCATCCATGTGGATGTGAGATCTACACAAATGCCTCAAATTCGTATTTGGCATTACTTGATTATTTACACAGTCCAGGAGGAGGAGGGCCTTGGCCGCGATGCCCTCCCATTCAGCACATATTTTGTGCTCAGATGGAACATGTCACAACCTCCAAATGTTTTTCAGACTTGTTACTGTTTTTAAAATGAAGCTCACATTCTTCTTTCCTATATGTTGCCACTTATACTAGGATGTAACCAACCAGGTTTTTCCATGAACCTGGTGTTTCAAGCAATCCAGGTTAGGTTGTTTGGGCAAGTGCCACCTGCTGCTTTTACCATCCCACGATTCATTTTTCTATCTGTCCCCATAATTTTACCAGAAATTGTTTTTTACTTTCTCCCTGATGCTAATAACATATAGCATTGATATGTGAATGGAATGCTATTAGAAATACACCTGTAAAATGGCTGTATAGAGTGAGTCATCTCAGTTACCCATTCCTTCAGATCTGTTAGTACTGACCACACAGACTCTAGCATACAGCCCGTTTTTCTTATTAGAATGTCACGTAGAACTGAGCCAAAGGACTTACAGGAGTCTAAGGATGCCATGTGTATCTAGTTGGCTCTATCAAACTTGTAGGCTTACAACCATGACGTAAAATTATTTGAAAGTACCTCTTTCAAGTGTTGTTAATTTGAATGACAGTAATTTGGGTTCTAGCTTTTACTAATTTACTCAGGATGTCCTGTGGCTGTTTGCCTGTGACTGCTTGGGATGTGCGTTGAACTAACTGCGTTGTGGTTTCTTGGATATCTGTGTGAACACGTCTAAATACTGGCAAGACATTGGATTTTTTTTTTCCCCAGTTATCTTAAGTTCCCCAGTGTGCTGTGATTTGTTATAAAGAAAAAAAAATCAATGATTCAGTGAACTCATTAGCCAATTAAATACTTTTGGATATAGGTTATCCTGCAGATTATAAAAATTGTTACTTAAACAGTTTCTCTTTAGCATCTTCCTTAATAACTGATGGAATAGAAAATATTTCATTACCACTGTAAAATATGAATATTATCCCTTGTTGTTTCAAATACAGAGTAGAGTTTTTTATTGAGTTCTTGGTTTTCATTATGCAGAATGTATGTTTAAATACAGAAACCTGCCCAGTGACTGCAATTCTTTGGATTCTCTGCTTCTGGGGCATCTTGCTCTGGCTTTGACATTTCAAAAAAAAATGAGAAATTGGACAGGGTTCAGAGAAGAGCCATAAGTGAGTTATGGACTCCTGGTGATTCCTGGCAGAGGGACTTTTGGAGAGGTGGTGGCTGGACGCACCATGGTCGGTCCTTGGAGCCCCGTGTGCCGTTGTAGGTGCCTGTTCTTCGGTCCCAGATTTACGGGGTGGGAAGGGTTAACGGCACTCTTCCACAAAGCACTGTGGGCGTCCGGGCTAAACACCCCCTCACTGCCAGGCTGGTGACCTCAGTTGTGCCTTACCGAACCTTCTGAGGGGCAGGCTGCAGAGTTTGTTCAACACTGACAGCTCTTCTGAGTGGCACTCGAGGTAAAACTAGATCCCGCGGCTGGAAATTGAAGCTGAACAAAGATGTATTAGAAATGAGACACGTTTTTAATAGCAAGGGTAATTAATCTACTAGTTAATTGCATCTTAGAATAGCTTATCAGCGTGGATGTAGATTTCTCATTTCTGGCTTTTTAAAAAGTCAACAGAAGGTCTTCCCTAGCCCAGACCAGAATTCATCCTGCATGGTGCTTAGCCTAAGTCCCAAAGAGCTCAGGCTGCTTAATTACAGACCCGTGATCCGCAGTCTTGTTGCTCTTCCGCACTGGTCTGCCACCGGCCTCTGTCACCGCTGGGACTGTGTTTGGCCTCAGGGTAATGGAACACAAAGTCTTGTGTTTCCCTTAACAGCACTGCTCGATTCTCTGGTGCTTCACTGGCATCTCTAACTTCTCCCCAGTTTCCTTCATTATTTAGCTACTGGTTTGTACTGGCTCTGTCTGTTTCCTTGCTCTGAATTTGCTGCCTGCACTGGTTTCTGAAAAAGACAGTCTGAAATAAATGGTGATGCTAGTTTATGATTTTATTCAAATATGTGCTCTTACTTGGTTTCTCTCACAAGCTTTAGCTTTGAGACTTCAGCCATTTGGAAGCTCGGAGCGAGTTCCACGCTGTGGGACAGGTGGTGTCTGTGGATTGCCAAAGGACCTTGGGGCTGGATGTGTCACACGATGGCAAACGCCCTCCTCTCACTGGTTCGCCAGCATGAGGACCTCGCGGGGCTGCCCTGTGGCACTCACAGTGATCCCACCTGGGGAGGCACTTGGATCAGGTCTCTGACTCAGGGCAGCAGAAGCCTCAGCATTTGCCCCAAGCTGCACCCCCACCAAGTGCTGCGACCCCGCGCAGAGCTCTGACGGACTCACTGCAGAGGCTGATTTGGCCCTGCAGCAGCTCTCCCGGTGCCAAGTGCTTCTGGTACGTCACTGTCAGGAGCGTTACCCCAAATGCTCCCAGCAGCAGATGCTGATGCTTCTCAGGCACTCTGCGGGTGAAGCTCGGGAGAGTGCACCCCTTTGGTGCAGGCATTCTCTGGGGCCTGCCAGCCCCTGCTCCCTTCCTCCGGCTCATCGCCGGCTGACACCAGTGCTGCTCGCATCCCTGTGTCCCAGCCAGCTCCATGCACCGCACTCCTAGCTGCAAGGCTGTCCCTCAGGCTCCTGGGCTGTGTGGGCTTGGCCCAAAAGCAAGCACAGGTTTGAGAGTAGCCTGTGACTTCTGAAATTTGGTCCTGTGCCTGGCCAGCCTTGCTTTGATCCCTGGAAAATACCAGGGCAAGTAACTGAACCACTTGTGAGTGCCCAGGTGCGTGCAAAGTTGGTCAGACCCATCCTGCTCCCTTCCAAAGGGCCTGCGAGAAAGGGGCAGAAGGAGCCGATGTTATGTGTCTTCAATGTCTCAATTTCATGCTTTCACATGAGGTTCTTGGAGTGAAATTAAGAAAAGACAATAGAGTGAACTGCTGTGAGGGGAGACCATAACTGGTCAGAGCCAGAGTTCGTTATTGGTAGTCAAGCTGCAGCGATCCGTGGAGGGCGTTACCTGCAGGTCTGTCCTGCGTCTGGCATTCCTCTAGCATCATCAGACTAGCATGGGGGAGCAGACATCAGGCTTATTTAGAACTCATCAGACTTAATGTCCACAAAATTTCACATCCTCAGCACAATGACTTCTTCTGTCTTGCTCCTGCTCTGCTTCAAATAAGTTATCTTCAGGTCATCACGTCTCATGATCTTCCTCTTTGAAGGCTTGTGGTCTGGAAAGCTTATAATACACTTACTCAAGCAAAGATCAGTTGATTGATTTCCTATTCATTAACATTGCAAACACACCTGTAAAGGTTAATTTATCAACTATTGTCTATCTATTCATCTACTGATTAGCTTTGACCAGTCTTGTGATGGCCTTGGTAAGGGCTATACAGGGGACATAGCTGAGAACCTGTATTCTGAACTCAGTTAGCAGCAATAATATGCGATAAATTTTAACAAAAGGCTCCTACCTTTTATGCTGAGGATGGTGGAGCACTGGCCCAGGTTGCCCAGAGAGGTGGTGGATGCCCCACCCCTGGAAACATTCAAGGCCAGGTTGGACGGGGCTCTGAGCAACCTGATCCGGTTGGAGATGTCCCTGCTCCGTGCAGGGGGGTTGGACTGGGTGGGCTTTAACGGTCCCTTCCCACCCAAACCATCCTGTGAGTCTGTGGTTCTGTGAACTGCAGTGGGGACATATGCAATGGCAGGAATTTGACTGGGGAAAGGAAGGATTGACTCAAATAGCTTGCTGGCTGGAGCAGCTGGAATTCCTTTGTGCTGCTCTTCAGGTGCTCTCCTGCTGACCTATGGTCCTTCCCCAGGCTCTGGGCATCTGTTGCTGGCACTGGCATCAAACTGGTAGGAGTGGGATGGATTGAGGTTCCCTCCCCTGGCAACGTGTGTTTAAGCCCTCTTCACCAGCTTGGCAAGCCTTTGGCTGAAGACACTCTTCCCCATCTCTGACAGATGGACCCCATCAGCACCCAGTAGATCAGGTTTCTCAAAGCCACTCCCATGGTGTAAACAGCCAAACCCCTGACTGTGGGACCAGTCACGTAACCACTTGTTGACTGGCCAGATTCAACTGGCACTCTCAACCCCCTTCCCTTGGACCAGGAGGACTGATGAAAAAACTCCCTGCGGTCCAGAGTCCCTTACCGCTGCTCCCTTGCTGTTAATACGTTGAGCAGCTGTACTGCAGGAATGCCTAGGGGCCGTGACTAGATTTAGCCCTGTTGTGCTAGATTCGGCGTAGAGATTGTAAGTGGAGCAGGTAGAGGCATAAAGTTAAGGTGGCATAGCAGTTTCCATTAGAAAGCCCTGCTTTCATTTGCCAGGCAGTTATTAAACTTTAACCGTGGCAGTCGTGGTTTGCCATGCTGCGTGCTGTCGCAGACTGAACTTTTTTCTGTTCCAGCTATAGCAGAAGTTAATTGGCCTCTCCTTAGCCAACAGCCTGCGCACCAGGAATGCACTCTAGACTCCCCACCTTGGAGCAGTAGCTCACGGAGTGGGAAGGTGCGCTGGCCTGGATGGTTCTTCTTCTGCCCAGTAGCTCAGGACCAACTTTTCCTAAATTACTAGCTTCTGGGGATCCCATTTTGCATGTATCAAGCAAGGACATTTTTAGAGGCTGATAGTTTTCTCCCAGGAAGCCTCTGCCCATGCTAAGCAGTCTGAAGATATGTCAAGTCTTCTGTGCTGACCAGACAGGTCATGTGTCATCGTCAGTGTAGACCTGTGTCCAGCATCAAGCGCCAATGAGGACACTTTCCCGTCTTGCCTGCTGAGTCCAGAAATGCAGGCAAAGTGACTTTTCCATGTTACATGTCCCCAGCAAGGGACACAGAAGAAGAGGAGGCAGCTTCAGCAGTTCTAATGTGGAAAACAGACACGAGGTGGGGTGGGAAGCAAAGGCAGACTGAGGAAGAAGGGCCAGCTTGGGCAGGACATGTCGGAGGAGCCAGGCTGCTCTGTAATTGCTGGAGGGCACCGCTTGCAGAGACTGGACCTCAGTTTGGTACCTGGGGCTCCGGCGAGACTCAGGGACAAGTGCTGAGGCTGATAAACATGGAGCTGCGACCCAGCAAGCCCAAAACAGAAGGGAGAGAGCAGATCTCCTCCTGAGACTCTTTTTTAGCTCAATGTCTGGTTATGTGTCCAGCAAGGTCCTGAGAGGGCTCTGTTAACAGCTGAGAGTGCAATGAGACCAGAGGCTTAACAAATCGCTCATGCAATTAATATTTCTCATGTACCTGGTGTGCTGGACTGCGTATCTTCAGGGACATTCCGGAATGTACCTGCTACTTGGGTGTGGGGATGCAGCCTGGTAAAATGGAGCAGAGTGGCTCCCCACAGAGAAGGCATGTGGGGAGGGAGAGACGCCCAGAGAGTGCACGGAGCAGCGGAGGTCTGAGCCTCAAGTGGAAGCCATGGAAACTGCATTTCCACTAGACAGAGAAACTGCGGAAGATCAGAGACAGGGTAGGAAACTGGGAAAGCCCCTGGAGGTCTGAGGGGTGGTAGAGTTACCGTGTGCAACATGGACCCTCGCCCTTCCAGTCTGGCTCACCCTGCCCGGGCTGGTGGCTGTGGGAGCCCTCAGGCTGGGCTGTGGTCAGTGTACGCACCAGAGCACAGTAGTAGGGTATTTGCCTTATTTTGCTTGCAACTTTTTTTTTTCCTCAGTCCTTCAACCTTTTATTCTCTGGATCTTTGCTTTACAGTTTGGCAAATGAATTTGTATCTTTCTTTACTGCAAAGTCTCAGGAGACAAAGCACACCAGAGTGGAGTAAGCTGTTATGGCCCTGAGTACATTCTCATCCTCCTGGAGTGTGTGGCTCTCTAGGGTCAGGGGCAACTTAGATGATGCAGCTGTCTGTCCTTGTGGAACCTCAGCACCCTGGCTAAGGAGCTGCTTTTAAGCTCAGGCTCTCACCCTTAGTCTATGCCTGGCCTAAGCTGGAGGTACACCTGATTTTGTACCTCGCTGATGCTGACAGTGATCCCGACCCACTGAGTTGGCTTTCTGGCTTGGCCTTGGACCTGCCTCACAGCCTGGAGGATGACTTGCTGGGTGGTCACCTGACTATTGGTGACTCTGGTGACTATTGCTATCACCAGATCTGCTCTCCTCACCTTCCTTGAATCCTGTGGGACTGCACCCTCATCAGCGAAGCCACTGCCCTGCCTGCCTTGCTGCAACTCTTGCATCCTGGCTTCCCTTCCCTGTTGGAGCAGCCCGCCCTCACTGCTGCTGGCACTGAACTGAGATTCGGTGTTTGAAGAAAGGCAGGTGCTGCAGGGAATGCAAGCACATGATCAGGTAAGCAGAACCTTCATCCTGGAGACATATGCAGGAACTTGCAGGGCGCAGGCCATTGATGTGCAGAGGTCAGTATGGGAGCTTGTGTTGCTGGCTTCAGGAAGGACCTGCTGCTCTGGGCACAGGCAGCCATCCTTCCCTGCGGGAACTGTACTTCATTCCCCAGCTTTCTCGCTTTCCCCAGCAAGGTCACTGAAGATAGTAGTTTCCTGTTGCTCTCAAGTATCTTGCTAATTTATATGAGGGTGAGAGCTGTGGGTTGAAGGTTACATATAAAAGGTTCATTGAACAAGGGATAGAGTGGCAGTTGCCCAGGAGTCAGGAAGTTGCTTGCGTAGCCTTGCTTTGGACCCTTTTGAGTACAGGTCTTGAGATCCAGTAACTTACACATGGCTATGCTTTAATTTTCTCCATGGTCGAATGTG
This sequence comes from Tetrax tetrax, assembly GCA_009806455.1. NCBI lineage: Eukaryota > Metazoa > Chordata > Aves > Otidiformes > Otididae > Tetrax > Tetrax tetrax. The sequence goes on from WHYT01015834.1 coordinate 175,708, forward strand.
CTTTGATAGCAGTGGGATGAACCCAGGCTGTGTGCACGAAGACAACTCCAATCTGAAGGTTCCCTTCCCACAGAGACATTCAGTGGATGAGACAGGAGAGCTGGGCCAAGGACAGATCGAACATGAACGCTGACCTGCAGACCTTGAGCGCATTCCTTATCATGTCACAACTGATTCCTAAGGTGGGATTTGTCCAAATACCAGCCTCCTTCCCAGCCTGGAATCTTGGGCCCTCGTCCCAGACCAGGGGCCGAATGGCCTATGCCCTACAACATGTGCATGTCCTGCTCAGTGATCCAGGGCCATCGGTTAGTGGGAGGTATCTGTGTCACAGTGATGAGAGGGATCCCTCTTGCTGGGCCTCAGTTTTATGATTCGGTATTTGAGCTGGATGACTTTTTTAACATTGACTCCACATCTCTGCTTCCCTGGCTGGAGGCTGGGCAGCTCTCGCCATAGAGGGGTATTTCCTTGAGACTGTGAGGATGCGCCACAGCGAAAAGCACAAAACACATGAAGGAAAGAGGAGGCTCTGTGCAGGCCGTTGGTACTGATGTCACAGCTGGACCCTGGGGATGCAGATCGCACCTGCTCAGTGGAGGAAGGCTGAGTACCACACCATCAGCCTGGTGTGCCCATTTGGCTTCATTTACACGCTCCACACAGGGTTCAAGTGTCCAGCTCCATGGCCGGACTGTCATGTCCCACACAACACACACAATTCCAGGCGGCAGCAAAGTGGTGCCCCAGATGGAGTAGGAGAGGGTGCTGCTGGAGCAATCCGTGTATTCACACGGATATTGGAGCCTTCAGGGAGCCAGGGTAGCTAAGCAGCTAGAGGTACCGCATGCCTGGTCAAACAGTGAGCACGGGCAGGCACACGCAGAGGCCCTGCGAGGAGGACTACCCTTAAGTGAGAGCTGGAGGTCTGGCATGTAGCTGTGCCACTGAAAATGCAGTCTCAGTGTAGACTCAACTTCAGCTCTGGCATTGCTCAGCCTCTGAGTGCTTTAGGTGGTAATCCTGATGCTGATGCTCTTCGGAAGCAGGCTTTGGGTTGCTCAACATTCAGCATATTGCAGGCCCGTGAGCATCTCCCTGTAGACAGGAGCACAACCGAAGTGCAGAGTTCGGGGAATAACTACTCCATTTTAGCACAGGGACTCCCCGCACTGGACCAGGCCATGCTCCCCAGGCCACGCAGCAGGGCAGGGCTGTGAGGCGTTCGGCTTGCGCTGGTCTCACTTGCTCTGCAGAGCCAGCGGCATGCGGGAGGGTGCGGGATGGCCCATCGGCAGCCGGTCCGGGGTACACGTCCGACACAGCAGGAGTGCACGGGGCGGGGGCAGAGCCCAGGGCCTTTGTGCAACTGCAGCGCAGCGCGGGCCGGTAGCAGCCCCGGACGCGGCCGGCGCCGGGACGCCCCGGTGGCAGACAGGCGGTCCCCGGGCTGCGGCCACCCGCCGCCTGCCTGGTCCTGCCCGACGGAGCAGGCATTGGAAACCGCGCTGCACGGCGCCGGGGCCGCGGGGGGTGGGTAGCAAGGGGGCCGCCCCCCTCTCCTCCCCGTTCCCAAACCGTCACGAGCGCGGGTCCAGCCGACCCCGTGGCGTCTCCGTCGCAGAGAGCCCCAGCTCCGAGCCCGCTACCGGGGCTCCGGGGCCTGGAAGGGAGCAGGCCGGACCCCGCCCGGCGACACCTCCCCGCCCCCCCACAGCGCCCGGGACGGAGGCGGGTGGTCTTACGGCACAGCGCAGTGGCCCCGGAGCTGCGGGGGCGCGCTCGCCTGCCGGGCCCGCTCAGTGCCCGCCAAGGGCCCGTCCGTCGAGGCACTCGAGCCTGGCCGGCTCCAGCGTCCCCGGGCCGCTCCCCGCCGAGCTCGGCCGTCGGGGGCCGTCGGCCCGGGGCTGGGGCCGGCTCCAGGAGGCAGTGGAGGCGGCGAGGCCGGGGCGGAGCGGGCCCAGCTCTCCTCATCCGTTGTCCCGGGGAGGGATGTGCGGAGCGGCGCGGCCCCATCCCAGCCCCACAAAAGCACCCTTGTACTGGCCCCGTAATTGCTAATCATCAATCACCATTAATAACAGCTGATGAGGCGGGAGGGGGAGGTGCCTTCCCAGGGGCCGGCCGTGCTGGGGGGAGTGGGGAACATTGCCCCGCCGGAGCGGGTGCTGAAGGAGGAACTCGACCGTGATGTGCGGAAGATGGATGAGAGCAGAGG
>WHYT01015834.1:189831-255416 GCA_009806455.1 Tetrax tetrax
GGCGGGGCGGGCGGGCGGCTCCGAGCGCGCCTCCACTCCGCCGCGCCGAGCCAGCGAGCGGGCGGGCGGGCGGCTGCTCTCGCCGGGCGCCGGAGCCCACGGGAGGCGACGGGCGCGGGCCGGGGCCGCGGCGGCGGCGGGGCCCGGCGGCGGCGGCGGCGGCGGGGCGAGTTGGCGGCGGCCCGGGCTCGCCGGAAAGTTGGTGCCGGCTGAGCCGGCGGCGCCCGCTCGCCATGCAGAGACCCAGCGGCCAGGGGACCGCCTTCTCCATCGACTCGCTCATCGGGACGCCGCCGCCGCGCTCCGGGCACCTGCTCTACACCGGGTACCCCATGTTCATGCCGTACCGGCCGCTGGTGCTGCCGCAGGCGCTGTCCCACGCGCCCCTGCAGTCGGGGCTGCCGCCGCTGGCGCCGCTGGCCTCCTTCGCCGGCCGCCTCACCAACACCTTCTGCGCCAGCCTGGGCCAGGCCGTGCCCTCCATGGTGGCGCTCACCACGGCGCTGCCCAGCTTCTCCGAGCCCCCCGACGGCTTCTACCCGCCGCAGGAGCTGCCCCCGCCGCGTGGCAACCCCGACGCCGGCTGCCGGCGGGGCGCCGAAGGCCTGGAGCCGGAGGAGCTGCCCCCGGGGCGCGACAAGGGGCCGCCCGAGCCGCCGCTGCACTTCCCGGACCCTTTCCCCGGCCTGGCAGGTAAGAGGGGCGCGGGCCAGCTCTCCTGAGGCCGGCGCCGGCCCGCCTGGCCCGGGACTCCCGCAGCCTCGAGGGACCCCGCGCCGGACAGCGCCGCCCGCTCGTCCCCTCTCTGGGCTCTCCCCGTCGCCGGCTGCAGACGGGCGGCTCCGCTGGCCGGGACGGCGGCCGCGGAGCAGGGGGCTCTGGGGACCGGGGCGCAGCGGGCAAGGCAGCGGGACCTGCTTGCGGCTGCACTCCCCTCTGTCCCGTCGGACCAAACCGGGGGCCCGGGCCGGGTCCGCTCCGTTCCGGGCGGGCTCCGCAGCGCCCGCAACTTTCGCGGGTGGGAGATGAGCTCCGCTCGCCGCCGCCGGAGCCGCCGGTCGGCGCGGAGCTCTCCGAGGTCCTGGCACCCGGCCCGGGCGAGCGGGGCAGGGGGCGGCGGGGCGCCGCGCCGTCCCGAGGCGCAGCGCTGCGCGCAGCCCTCCCGCTGTCCCGGTCCCCGTCGCGGTCCCGGCCGGTGCAGCTGCGGTGCGGCGCGGGGCTGCTCCTTGTTCCCGGCACGATGGGCGGACCGCGGGACCGAGGGCTCCCTCGCCCGTCCGCAGCCCCGGGCCGGGCTCCGTCGTCATGCTGCGGCTGCTGGCGCGCCCAGCCCCTCCCGAACCCCGATCCCCTTCGTCTCAGCCCGCTGTCCCGCGCTGCTCTGCCCGCTGTGCCCGCGGCCTCGGCAGCGGCTTTGCCCGACGGCACGGGTAGGCAGCGGCTCCGCTCCCGAGACTTTGCTTGGCGCTGGCCGGGGTCGGCTCCCCGGTCCGTGGCGGGACCCTCGCCTTTGCGAGCCGCGGCCGCTCCCCCAAGCGCGTGGGCATCAGCCCCGGTGACTTGTTGCTCTGTATTTCTCAGCCAGCTCCAGTGCTTGTTGTCTTCTACCTCAGCTCCTGCAGCACAGGGCTTGAGGTGTCCCTTCTGTGAGACCGAGATACACCAGCTGCTGGTGTTCTCTGACATGGCCTGTCCCGAGAGCTGCCTCCCTGATCACCCGTGAGATCCACCTTTGTCTCACAGGCTTCCTGGCATGGATACATGCTGAGAAGTCTCTGCTGCTTCTTGCAGTGCTTGGCTGTTTGTCCTCCATCCTCTCTTTAGTCTCTCATGGTTAAGCCTGCGTCTTTTGCTTGCTCTGCCTCGTTCTTCCCTCTGAAGACGTTTTCCCTCACTCAGGTACCCCTTGAACCTCGTCCCTCAGCAGGACAACCAGGGCATTTTTCCTCCCCACTGCCTTTGTGGGTTGTTTGGGCTATGGTGCTCCTCTGGTGCTTGCAGGTCTCTGTGCAGAGCCACAACCCCAGTGCAATCTCACTTTCATTGTGAAAGTCTCCTCAGGGACAGAACTGCCCTGGCCAAGACCAGCTATCTGTACGACCACATCTTCCCTGTCTATGGGGAAATGAACTGTACTGTGCTTGATCTCCACCCATGGCTCCTCCATAGCTAAGCCAAACGCACTCCCTCTCCTGAGGGACTCAGATGAGCTGTCCTAGAGAGTTGCCATTTCTGATACAGAGAAATCTCATCTCCAAGACTTGCCTTGTTGTGACTGGCTCATATGATGGAAGAAAATATGTCTTGCTACCACTGTTCATTCACTGCTGCCTATTAGCTGTCTCTTAGTGCTGTGCTTGCTCAGGAACCACAAAAGATGCTTGTTCTGCTGGAGCTGTGAAGGATGCTCTCTGGGCCGCTCTGCCCAGATCCAAGAGGATTTGTCAGGACAAATGTGCCCACCTTCTGCTTTACATAATGTTTCTCCTGACTGTACCAGCCAAGGTCCTTGGAGATGGACAATAGGGTTTTCATCTTAGATGAAAGTCAGGATGGTTGCTGTGGGCTTTTTTCCATAATTAAGAAAGAGAAAGATGATTTATATCAAAAGGAGGCATCAAAAACTATCAATAATGCAGTCTGTATGAGCATCCTATCTGTGGCCCTGGCCAAAAGCAACTGACCAGGGAAGAGTAAGAGAGCACAACCTGTGCAATACTTTCTAAAATGACACTTCCCTAGCATCCAACCACCTGCGCTTCAGGGGCTTCCGGAGCCAGGTGTTGTTTCTGTGTATTTAGTAACCTTTGACCAATTCCTCTTCTGTCACCTTATCTGGTCTCTCCTGGAGTCCACCAGAAAGGAGAGTTAACTTGGCTCCTGAACACTGGGGCAAGGTGTTCCTCAGATCTCTCCTCTGTAGGAGAACCATGTGAAGAAGAAATCATAGAATCACAAAAGGGTTTGAGTGGGAAGAGCCCGTTAAAGCCCATCCAGTCCTCCCCCCCTGCAAGGAGAAGGGACATCTCCAGCCACATCAGGTTGCTCAGAATCTCAGCCAACCTGGCCTCCACCACCTCTCTGGGCAATCTGTTCCCATATTCCACCACCCTCATTGTAAAACATATTTTCTTTATATCCAGTCTGAATCTAGGAAATGCCTCCTTTTGTCTATTTTTCTGACATCAAGTGATTAATACCCTAAAGTGACTATTTCTGTCCCTGGCCTCCATTGGTATCTCCGTTGTGCAGGTGTCTGTGGAGACACGATCGATTTCTTGCTGGACCAGCCAAAGAAGACAATGCTCTATTTTAGGGCCTCCCTCTGCATCTGTTTCAAGCTTGCTTCCAGCTGTTGTCACATTTTTTGAGAGGGGAGAGGCATGTACAGAAGCTGGCGGTAAGAAGCAGCAAAGCTTGGAGTCTGGTTTGTTACTACAGCTGCAACAAAGAGTATGACCCCCAGGACAAAGGTATTCAAGACCCCCAGGACAAAGGCACTCAACAGCCCCAGCTCTTCACACCTCTCCTGAGAGCACATTTGTTCCTGGGCTGTGAAGGACCCCACCGAGATCCAGGCAGTGGTCTGAGACCCTCCCTTGGGTGGATGTTGTACATGTTCAGCCAGGGACAGGGTGAAGTTTCCTCTTGTTCCCTGTGAACATAACAAAGCGCTCTTGTGTGCTAACCAGCATAGGGCTCTTCTGGCTGCCACAACCTCCATTCTTGATCTGGGTCCCCATGATCCTGCTTGAACAACTGTCACCCGTGACACCCAACTCTCCTCACCATGTTTGCCATGCCTGTAATATGGTCAATGAACAACTGGGACTTTGTGAAGAGCAAAGCAATAGCTCAATCCAATCCTATTTTTCATCTGCTGCCTTCTTGTGGATTTTTCCAAGTCACAATGCTTTGCTTCATGGCAGTTTCACTTCCTCTTCAAAGGCTTCTGAAAGTCTCAGTATACTCTCCCACCACACGAGTGGGTTCCCTTGCCTCCATTACTTCCTCCATGGGGACACACTAGGTGACTAACAGACTAGTATACCCATTTTCTTTGTGAAAACCTCTGGTTTAGGCTCCATCACCATATAGTCCTAAGTTCCTTACTGCAAACGTGGCCCTTTTATAAGACACAAATGTGAGACGTTAGTCTGCTAGAGACATTCACAGTTTGGGGTCTGGTTAAGAAAGGTGTATCCAGAGGTAGTACCTGTTTTACAAAGTGACATGCTGCCGTCGGTAGCTCAGCCTTCTTCCAGTCCCTTGGGGCACGGTCTGCGCCCACAAGAGCAAAATGCCCGATCAGCACTGTTTGCTCATGTGGCTGCTGGGACGCTGTCTTCCATTGCTGGGGAAGGGCAGAGTCAGGGCAGGGCCTGCAGCAAGAGTACTCTTGACATCCTCACCATCCCTGCCCTACCCCTGTCCCTGTCAGGACACTGCCATCCTCAGAGGACCTATCTTACCTTGTCAGGCCTTGTGCTCCCACAGATAGAGGGGGTACGCAGAAATGAAAGCTCTCCTTTTCTTTGGCAAAGTGTTCACATGAGACTGCGCACTGGCAGCCAAAGCGCTCCATGCCACCTGCGGCTAATCCTCAGCCCCACAAGCGCCAGTTCTCTGGGTCTTTACTATACGCCTTATGCATATGGGAGCTTTCTCCCCCCCGGCCCTGACCCTCAAGAAGAAAGAGGTTACTGTCAATTCTTCTGCAGCAGAATAGAGAGGAAAGTGTTTCTTTCCTGTTGTATGAAGCAGGAGGAGCAAGGAGATGATTCCAGCTCTTCAAAGCCACCCACCCACTCTCAGGAAGCCACAGATGTGCTTGCAGGACTGGCAAGGGAAGTGGGAGCTCCACAGCAGCCGGACTCCACGAACGTCTCCTGGGCTCAAGCAGTTTCTTGCCCTTGCTGCTTGTGTATTTGCAGCCTTGCTCCTTCAGGGACCTGAGGGCTGCTCTGCCTCTCCCACCAAGGTGAGGCGAGATGTAGGGAGATCCAGGGGCCCAGGGTGCACGTGCCAGTACCTGGGCACTGCGTAGAAGCTTGGAGAGCTGCTGCTTCTCCTTCTGCACGCAGGATTACACTGAGAGTGGCACTGCTTCAGGACCGGCTCCTTCCAGCAGTGATTCCTGCCATTGGGTCAGACTTGGAGGGTTTGCTGGTCTCCTGTAGTCTCAGCATGACACAAAAACTTGATCTGCTTGTGCAGAGCTGTGGGTCTTCTCCCTCCATGACCCCTGGCTGTGGCCAGGAGCATCTTCTTGCTCTATCTGCTGTGAGGCCTTTGTTGGAGCCCTTCTACTAATGAAGAAGATTCACACCCCTATAGCCTATCAGTATCCTTGCAGGCAGTGTAGCAGAGATGTTTGCAGTGGTCCGAGCAGTCACCCTTCTGTCTGGGTGACCTGGGATGAGGTTCTGTCTGTTAAGTGATGCTGGCAGCCTCTATAGCCTGCCCCTCTGCACAGACTGGTGGGGGGGACCTAAGCCTTGAGCATCAGCTCAAGGTGCCCAAGCACCTTGTCCCTGGCTGTGCAACTCTCCTGTAGTGCGTCCTGGGGTTCAGGAGGGAGAGCTGGCAACGGGACATGCCATATCCCGCAGAGCCCTGCAGAGAGGTTTGCTGGGGTGCAACTGCCTCAGGCTGCTGTTTCCAGGACCATCCTTCAGCTCCTTTTGGCTGGCTTCTTTGTGGGTGAAGAGCATCAAGGGCCAGATGCACTGGGATGGGACAGAGGGAGGCCTGAGCCAAGGGGCAAGGCACAGGCTTGCTTTCCAGAGGCAGCGGTCTGGACAAGCCCTAGAAGGGCTGCGGTGTGCTCTGCTGGGATGGGGCGGCAATGCTGCTACAGCCAGCTCGTGGGGTGGGGACGATGGCGGCTGCTGTGGTGGCTCACACCCCAGGGTGCCTGCGGATGCACCAGGTTTGCGGGTGCTGCCCCGCAGAGCCAGCCAGGTGCGGGCAGCGTGGAGTGGGCAGCGGGTGCGGGGAAGCTGCTTCCGCCGCGGGCGCCCGCGCGGGGCAGCCCCGGGGCTGCGGGGAGGCGGCGGGGCCCGCGGGGAGGCGGCGGGGCCCGCGGAGCTGGAGGCTGCGGCCACCGCGGGGAGGAGCGGGGGGCAGCAGGGGGAGCCCCTGGGGGCCGCGGGGGGCTCGGAGCCGTGCCGGCGGGCACTGACGCTGTGTACCCGACAGATGGGAAGGCGTACAGCTCGGATGAGGAGAAGCTGGAGGTGAAGTCGGCGGCGACGCCGTGCAGCGAGCGGGAGGAGGAGAGCTCGGCGGGCGACAGCGAGGAGGAGCCCTTCCTGGACGGGGCGGCCGCGGCCGCGCTGGGCGCCAAGGGCAAGGGCAAGGGCGGCCCCGCGGCCGAGCAGGCCCCGCCGGGCTCCGGGGCCGGCAAGAGCCGTCGGCGGCGCACGGCCTTCACCAGCGAGCAGCTGCTGGAGCTGGAGAAGGAGTTCCACTGCAAGAAGTACCTGAGCCTGACGGAGCGCTCGCAGATCGCGCACGCCCTGAAGCTGAGCGAGGTGCAGGTGAAGATCTGGTTCCAGAACCGCCGCGCCAAGTGGAAACGCATCAAGGCGGGCAACGTCAGCAACCGCTCGGGCGAGCCCGTCCGCAACCCCAAGATCGTGGTGCCCATCCCGGTGCACGTCAACCGCTTCGCCGTGCGCAGCCAGCACCAGCAGATCGAACAGGGCGCCCGGCCCTGAGCGCCGTCGGGGCTCTCGGACCCTGGGGCGGGGGGGAAGGGGGGCGGCGCGCCGGGGGCGCGGCGCGGGCGGCCGCTAGCACTCCTCTGTACATGTCCCTTATTTATTCCCTGTGAACTCTGTACATACGGCAGCGTGTCCGTCTGTCCGCGCCGCGGGGAGCGCCGGCCGCCCTGCCCCCGGCCGCTAACCGCGCCGGGCCGGACCGGGGCCGCGCTGCCCGCGGGCGCCCGCCCGTGTATAGCTGCGATTTCAATAAATTATTTTCTATGGAGCGAAGCGGCGTTCTTCCGCGGTGCCTGCCCGCCCGGCCGGGGCAGGGACAGGGGCGGGAGCAGGGACAGGGGCAGGGGACAACGGGAGGGGACAGGTGACAGGGACAGCGGGCGGTCAGGGACCGCGGGAGGCTCGGGGGCTCACCTGCCCCTAGGCCGGTGCCGGTACCGGAGCTCTCGGACCCAGCGGCTGTGCAGGGAGCGGCGGTCGCCTTGTGGGCTCCGTCGGACCTGGTCCGGTGCCGCTGCTGAGCCGCGGGAGCGGGCTCAAAAGGGGAGCGGCTGGGAAGCGCCCCAGGACACTCTCAGGTCCGCCCGGCCTCCGGCGGGGAGGTGCTCGGGCCGGTGCTGGTCTGGGGCGGGGGCTGGGGCTGGGCTGGGCTGGAGAGGCGTGCGCTGCCCCGGGGGCCCCGGCCCGGCTGTGTCCCCTGCCCTGTCCCGGGACAGCCGGCGTCCCTGGGGCCCCAGCCCCGGGGGCAGGACCGACCCCCCCGCGCGATCTGATCCAGACTGCCATCCTCCCTGGAGGCAAAGCCCCGTCCGTCCCGCGGGCCCTGTGCCAGGACCTGACCTTTGCCGTGGGATGAGGAGAGGTCCGTGCCCCCAGCCCCCTTGCCGTCCCCAGGGCTGCCCCTGCGCCCTGTGCCAGCTCTGTGCACGCAGCCCTCCTATGCCAGCAACTCCTCCGAGGCCCAATGATGCACGCTGCAGCGCCCTCCAGCTCTGCGGGGAGTCCCGCCTTGAAGCCCCTCCTCCCCCCTCAGCCCCTAGGAACACACCCCAGCTCACTCCTGCAGAGGGAATGAATGGGGACATCCTCCTGCAGCTCAGGCGCCTGATTGCCACTGGGTCCTGGGGCAAGTGCTGGCTGCCGGGGCTGCCTGTCCCACGGCGGGGTGAGGGGAAGGTGAGGGTCTTGCCCTTCCTTGGAAATCTCAGGCCGTCTCACGAGTACCAGCCACTGCCTCTCGGCAGGCTGCTGTGGCTCCACAGCGTGGGCAGGGCCAGTGCGGCCCAGGCGCTGCTGGCACCGACACTGCCTGTGTCTCCTTGCCCCAGCCTGGAGCAGCTGCTGGGGCTCACTGCAAGGATGCAGGAGAGGTGCTGCAGGCTTCCTGAGCAGGGGCTCACACATCTGGAGTGAAACAGTCTGCTCTTGAGAGCTATTGCATGAGACGCTGTTTCTGAAGCCGGGGGATCTCAGATGACTTAAGCCCAACCCCAGAACCTGCTGAAGATCCAGTTTTGCACGGGGCACAGCTGCATGCACAGCCCTGAGTCAACAGTGCAGATGACCGTGTGATTCCACTGCTAAGTGGGTGTCCAGCCCTGGCAGCCTCTGTTGCTGGTTTGACAGCCCAACCCATGGGGCTTGTGCCTCTGTGCTCTCTGAGGCAGAGGACAGTAACTTACCCAGGCTACGTGGCAGTGAAGGGAATGAACTGCCGTTGGCACCAGGTGCCATAGCTCATGCACATGAACTGATGCTCATAGAGTTGGGGGGTGCAGAGGGAGGCAGGATAAAGCACTTGTGCAACAATAAGCAGTGCTCTGTCACTACAAATGTGTCCACATGAGGGGTCTGTGCCACTGCAGCCTAGCACGGCACAGCAGTGCAAGATGAAGCACAGCACTCTGAGAAGTGTCCACAGCACTGAGGTTGGGACAGCGACACTGAAAGGAGCTGAATTTTACTTCAGGGTCCAAGAACACCCTTATCCTCACTTGGCATTTCTAGCTGACACTGTGGGTTGATATGTCCTGCCCCAGTGACAGCATCAGTTTATTGTGTTCTTAACCCACCACCCCCCAACCCCTGCCATGCAGGCCGTTGCCAACCCCAACTCTGTGTGCAAAGCACCCCGCTCTGGCTGCACGCTTGTTTGGCAGCGGCCTGTAGACGGGATTGGAGAACCGGAGCTTCAGCTTCTTAGAAGTTATTTGGGTTTTGGCTTTTGTTGTCAAGTTCTATCAGTTCCAGAGCCAGTATGCAGTACCACCCGATGGTCGTGTTAATGTGGCTGCAAGTGCAGAGAGCTCTGGCTCAGCCTGGTGCTGATGCTGGTGACAGGCTCACTGCCGTGCACAGGGCTGCTGGAGAGCTGCAGAGCTGCAGCACACTCCTTGCGCTGCACAGAACAGGGCTCCACTGCGAGCCCTGTGCGCTGCAACGACCGGGTCTGGTGCCTCCTGCACGCACAGAGCGATGCACTGCAACTCGCCAGTGAAGGCAGTGAAGGGCACTGCCCGCACTGTGCACAGTGCCCACTGCGCTTCCCCAGGAAGAGGGGCAGCTGGGGCAGAGGGTGCGGCACACCCCGTGAGCTGGGGCTACAGCTGCTGCAGCGTTTAGATTGGGGTGGGTGAGCAGAGGAGAGCAACAATGAAAAACTATGCAAGAGACAGATCCTGGCATGACAGAGCTGTGCAGATGGAAAGGGACCTTGGGAGGTCTCTGGTCCAACACCTGCTCAAAGCAGGTCCCACTAGATCAGGATGCTGAGGAACTTGTCCAGCTTACTTCACTTATCTCCAAGGATGGTGATCCCACCTCCTTGGGCCCCTGCTCCAGTGTCTGACCACCTTCCTAGCATTGTTTTCCTTGTTTCTAGTTGGAATTTCCCATGTACCACCTTCTGTCTGTTGTGTGTCCTGTAGCAGGAACTGGGTGGGGGGGAAGGGACTCTGACATGGATACCCAAACGCACACACTTGTGCATGTGTTTGTGCACATGCAGAGTAAGACATAGCTACAGATGTAGACACCTGGAGATACACCCATACATGGACATGCATTTATTCACACGTTACATCTAGACACACACACACGCACACACACACAAAACTCACTTGCCCTCGTGAAGACAGCTTCATCATTTTCAAGGGAATTGCGCTGTGCTGCCCTGTGAATCCGTGCTGCGGGGGGCTGCCTTGAGGAAGCAGCTCACCATACTCCTGGCCTGGGTCAGAGGTACCACGCAGATACCATCGCTGCAGGAATCCTGTGATGCAACGAAGCTGTACCCTGGTGGGGAGAAATTGGCTCTGGCTCCACGTGGGCAGGAGAGGACCAGCCTCCCTTCCCACCAGCCTGGCGCTGGGAAGAGCCGTGAGCTCCCCCACCCACCTCCAGCTCCACTACAGCCGACCCCACAGCAGCACACGCGGCGCAGCTGCAGAGGGGATCTGGCCGCCGGTCTGACGGTGTTGGCCTCAGCAGCAGAGCACAAACTCCTGGTGGGTGCGTCTTCAGGTGTCAAAGGAAAATAACCCAAGAAGTTGTTGAGGGTATGCAGGAACTGGGGTTGGGAGGAGAGACTGTAGCCACACTTTGCTGTGCTGCTGCTCACGCAGGTGCTGGGTGAGTTACGGCATGGGGCCTGCAGTGCCTGATGATCGCTAGATAGCTGACTGCTGAACCCCTTCCCAAGCACGGGGGTCCCTGCCTACGCTGGACCCTGTGCAGCCTGCCAGCATGTGCCAGCATCCTCAGTTGCCGGGACGAAGTCCCCTCCAGAGTGCTTTGCTCTTCTGCACCCGCAGGCAGGACGCGGGGTGACATCCTGGTGACGTCTGTCGGTAAGCACAGGCCAAGGGAGCTGGGACGGTGTCACACCTCCGCCCTCTCTTTCCAAGAGGCAGCGCTGATCGGAAACATCAAAGTGCAGCACAATAGCACGGTCTCTGCTCTGACCAGCTCTTGTAAGCTGGGTGCCGACACCAGGGTTACGGCAGGGTGTCAGAGCACCCACGGAAACTGCTGGTGCTCCTTTCCCTGGGCGCAAGCAGAGGGGCAGCCCGTGGGTCCCCCGCACCCATCTGCCAGACCCAGGCAGCAGCAGGGCACTGGGGTTGTCCCCACGGGGTGTGCGCTGGCAGCTGTGCCACCGCCAGCAGGACCTGGCCAGGGCTGTGGGTGCCCTGTGGGGGGCTTCCCACCCTCACGGGCACCATGGCCTACAAGGGGCTGCTCTGGGCCGTTTGGCCCCGGGGTCTTCCCCAGCTCCTACTGGCATGGCTGCGGCTCTGAGAACAGATCCCAGCGCCAGCCCTGGAGTGAAGTGTGGGGGTAGGCGAGGGGTTTGGCTGGAGGCCCCGGCGCAGGGGTGGCTCTGGACCGGGTGCAGGCTGTGCTGCAGGCCAGGGGCACCCCGGCCAGTCAGGGCAGGGCTGGGATGGGAAGGGAGGTGCCGGGGCTGGGCCAGGCGGGATCCCGCGCGGGAGATGATGTATGGGCAGATGTATCAGATCGCACAAGATAAACAAGCAGTGAATTTCATCAGGGCCCATCATGGCTTTAATTTGGCTGCCTAATGAGTCAGATCCAGCCGCGCAGATAAAAGTTGTCAGAGCCGCAGCCCTAATGAATTTCTTGCCACTTGTAATCAAGGCAGCTTGTCTGAGGGGGATGATTAATGGGCCCCAGAGGAGCTGCCGTCCCTCGGCTTCCATTCCCGCTAATGCAGTCGCCAGGAAATTAACCAAACCCAGCACTGGGCCCGGGCCGGCGCAGAGGTACCGACGGGCACTGGGCGGGAGAGGGGACGGGGAGCGGGCACAGGCGGGGAGCGCTGGGACCGGGGCCAGGATGGGGACCACGATGCTGGCTCATGCAACCGGCACGTGGAGATGTGCTCAGGGGCTGGTGGATGGGCTGGGGCCACCCTGCAGCCACCAGCGCAGCAGCCCCGTGCCATGGCAGGGGCACCGCGAGAAGGCAGCAGGGGTCTGGAGGGGATGGGGTGCCTGTGGCAGGTGGGGTGCTGGGGGAGGGAGCGGGGTGTCCTGGTGCCTCCTCACAGCACCGCCACGGAGGCCTGGGGACCCAGCTCCCAGTGCAGCGCTGGATGCAGGCACAGCAAGAGGGGATGCTGGAGCCCAAGCTGTCCCTCGTGGCGTGGCCCTGGGTGCCGGCAGCAGGGAGCCAGCAGCACGAGGGCCTTGCTCTGCCAAAAGCTGGGAGAAGCATGTGGGGTCAGAGGTGGCAGAGCAGAGACCACAGCTCCCGCTGCAGCTCAGGGGGGGCTGTCTGTGCCTTGGGACCTGATGACCTCGGCTTTCTGGAGTAATCTCTTGGCCATAACAAACCACGCAGGCTCCCTGCTCGCCGAGACAGCCCACCATTCCCTGCCCGTCTCTGCCCGCCCAGCTTCAAACTCACTGTGCTGTGCCCAGGGACCAGCTGGCCCCTGCACTTCTGACCCAGCACACCCTCTGCCCGCTGCACCCCTCTGCTGTGCCCTTCTCTGATCTCAGCAGAGCCATGCATCCTTCTGGAGCCGCGTCCCCGCAGTGTCCTGCAGCACCTGGGGCTGGCACATCCCTCCCCACCCAGCACCCCGCCGTGTGCACCACAGGGCCCAGTTCAGCCAGGACTGTGGTCAGCAGCTCCTGAGCCGGAGGAGAAAGGGCTGAGCAGTTGTCAGTCTGGGATGGAAATCCATCAGGCGGAGTGGGCAAGCAGCAGAGCAGAGGCTGCACTGAGGGCCCAAAAGGCAGCACAGAGAAAAGGGGGGCTGGCAGGGGGTGGGTTGCTTTATTGGCCTTTTCTCTCCTTGGCTGCAGATAACACACACAGGGCAACTCATGGCAAAGGAACAGTATATACAGAGTGTCCATATAAATATTTCCAATGTACATTTTATACACAAGTGACAGAGACGTTCCACAGCAGCGTCCAAAGCCTCGGGGTTCCAGCGCTCAGCTGCAGGCTTGGCCCCAAACTGAAGGGAGACGCTCAGCTCCTCTCTCCTCTCGCTCAGCCGGAGACCAGCCCCGCCTGGGCAGCAGTGGGAGCCAGCGGGGATGCTCTGAGGGAGACACTGTGTATGGCTTTGCGGCTTGAACCTGGAAGGACAGTGACTCTACAGACAGACACACACAGCTGGGGATTCGGGGGTGACCATCCTCTTTCCTCTGGGTCACCGGGGCAGCTGGAAGGGCCTTTGTCGGGGGCTGCAGGGGAGAAAAGCTCCCTCTGCATCAGCGCGTGGGGAGTGGTACCAGTGAGGGGATCCCCCTGCCCTGGCCAGGAGCAGAGAGCAGTACAGGGGTGCAGTGGAGAAACACGCGCCTCCTGCTGCCCCTCACCTCCCCACTGCAGCAAGGGCGCACGGCGAGGCCGACGCGGGAGGGAGGGCAGGAGGGGAGTGCCCGAACTGCCCTGCTGTCTGGGAGAGCAGGTGCAGCCATTGCCTTCCCCAGTACCAGCTGAGCAGGGGAGGGCCACACACCCGACCTCCTCCAGCCCCTCTCTTACCTACACGTGTGTGTGCTGGGGGGCACAGAGAAAATGCCTCTCCGCCCCCTGTACCGGTCATGAGAATGGGGTGTACTGCAGCCCCCCATGCCAGTGTTGAGGGGGCCCCTCCGCAAGACGACAGCGCTGGGTCTGCACAGCTCCCCCTCCCAGCTGCACAGGGAGAGTCCACAGGAACCGGGCACGAAGGAGCGAGCTGCGGGCTCCACGGCATCCTCCTGGCCAGAATGGGGTGCCGGTGGGCGGCGAGCGCAGCAAGCAGCCTGGCTGTGCTGCTCTCAGGCCCACTCCTGGGGCCCTG
Organism: Tetrax tetrax; assembly: GCA_009806455.1. Lineage (NCBI taxonomy): Eukaryota > Metazoa > Chordata > Aves > Otidiformes > Otididae > Tetrax > Tetrax tetrax. The sequence continues at coordinate 203,389 of WHYT01015834.1, forward strand.
CCCGCCCCCCCCCCGCAGGGCTGGAGGGGGCTGCGCGGTGAGCGAGGGCCCATGGGAACTAGATGGCACTGGGGCTGGAGCCGAGCTCAGCCGGCACCGCGGCGCAGGCGTTGTTGTTGGCGTTGGTGTTGCGGCGGGGCAGGCTGGGGGTCAGTGTGGTGACGGCGCTATCGCTGGGGCATCCGTGCTGCAGCAGGATGTCAATGCACTCCTGGCTGCCGGCTCGCCGGGCGTAGGCCAGCGGGGTCAGGCCCCGAGCGTCCCGGCTCTTCACGTCCACCCCGTACTGTGCAGGAAAGAGAGCACCTGGTCAGGGGCATGCAGGTGCCGTGCGGCCCGCGGGCATGGGGCTGGTGCAGCAAGAGCACCGGCACAGGCAGAGCAGCTCTGTGCCACTGGGGTGGGCAGGGCAGCACCAGCGGGCATGTAGGGAACCCGTGGGAGTGGGATGGATGGGGGCCCTCTTGAGACCTGGGAGCGGCAAGGTGCTGCAGTGGGGAAGCACTGGGACAGGGCCAGAAGTGCCAAGGTGGAGGCTGTGGTGTCCTGCCTTACCCAGATGAGCAGCTGCGTGAAGACTACGTTGGCCATGGCGCAGGAGAGATGCAGTGCTGTGCGTCCATCTCCATCCCCATAGGTCTCATTCACTTCCTCCTTGGTGCCGTGGGCCAGGAGCGTCACCACGAGGCGCAGGTCATCCTCTACCACAGCCCGCAGCAGCTGCTGTCCCAGCGGGATGTCCGACTGGGGCAGCGGAGCCAGGAAGAGCTTCTGCTCATACTTGGCCCGGATCCAGCGCTCCTTCTCCTCCCTGCCAGATGGGACACTGTCACTGCCACTGTCACAGGTGGGCCAACTGGCCTGGGCCCCATGCACAAAGGGGCACGCGCACCAGCACTGCCACCCTGAGTGCACGCCGCGTTAGCAGGGCGTGTTTGTCACACACAGGCACCCCTGGCACCACCCCTGATGCAGACACCGCCCCACTGTGCCCTCTGCGCGCACAGCTGTCACTGGGGCTGTCACTGCTCCGGACACATGCCCAACACACGCCTGTCTCCTTAAATGTACCCACGTATGCTGGGTGTACACGGCAGCAGTGTCCCACAACCAGGCTCCATACCTGCCACCGCAAAAGGACACTCACACCACCACGCCAGTGCCCCTGCACGCTGTCCTGCGTGCCCACTGCGTGGCAGCGCGGGGGGCTGTCTCTGTCCCGTGCTCGTATGTGGGCCATGGCCAGCGGCAGGAAAAGGTTAGCTGCTGCACACGACAGCCCAGCGCCACGGGAGGGACGTTATCACTGCTGCCGTCTCGCCTGGTGCAAACAAAGGCTGCGGCGGCGTCCATCCCGCCTGGGGCTGCGGGGCCGGGTGGATCGATGTGTGCCGTGCCGCCACTATCTGCTGCCATTCTATCCATCTGCATCTGGCGGGCGGCCATCAATGCCCCGTGTGGAGCATGCTCGCTGCCGCCGCCCCCTGACCCGCTCTCAGCCGTTGATAAGCCGCAGAATGGGCTCTTGTTGGGATGAGTGACAGGAGAGTCGCTCCGATAGGGACAGACAAGGGCCTGAAAGGGATGAACCCTTGAGACTCGCAGGACGCTGCCAAGCCATCTCTGTTAACCCCTTCTGCTTTGCAGCCAGCCATGGCTCCAGCAGTCACTGCATGGCTGCGGCCAGCCATGAACCCCGCTGGCCCACCAGGAAAAGTGGGAGAGGGCCTCCAGTGCCCAGAGAGCAGGCAGGACCACGGACACTGGAGTACCTTCAGGATTCCTGCCCACCTCTGGATGGCTGCTCCCAGCCTCCGGTGGTGCCCCCAAGCCTCCTGGGGCGGCTGTCGCAGCAGCAGCTCTGCTGCTCCCCATCTCCCTTACCGACTGCTCTCAGGGGTGGGCTTGGGGTAGCCTTCCACCGCTCCTTCCCAGACAGCGTTGGCCAGGGCGTTGCCGATGGCCGTCATGACCATGAGAAGCTCGCTAGGCCAGTCGTCCAGGTCCAAGGAGCGCACGCGGGACAGGTGGGTGCCCAGGTTGCGGTGGATCCCGGAGCACTCGATGCACATGAGGGAGCCCAGGTTCAGACTCGCCCAGTCCGGATCTGCGGGCAGCAAGACCAGTGCGGGAGAATCACTACCAGCGTGCACTCACCAGCCTGCGTCCTGTGACCCAGGAGGCCCACACTCGCAGGCCCCTGCCCAGCAGATCCCTTCCAAGCCCAGTGCCCCAGCAGCACAGAGAGGCAAGGCCTCCAGGCCGGTCAGTAAGGGGCTGTGGACCAGCGTGGCCCGTGGGTCAGCCCCCCATCCTTGAAGAATGGGTGCACTGCAGGAGAGGACGGGACAGCCCCACAGGGTAGGTTCCCTTGGGGTAAGAGAGGAGGCGGCTGGGGTGGAGTCCCCTGGCCCCCCTCCCAGTGCAGATTTCTTACTTGGTGCATCACAGTCCACACAGAAGCTGTTCCCACGCGCGGTGCGGACCGCCTGCATGGCCTGTGCGTCACTCTGGCTGCCCAGCCGAGCCTGAAACAAAACACGTGGGAACCCCGTTCAACCACGGTCAACTGCCCTGCCAGTGTCTTCTCACCACCGCCCCAGGAGCCCGTCGGGGAGCCGCCACACCTCGCTCCAGCGCGCACCCCGCAGGGCCAGCTGCAGGAGGGGTGTCCAGTGTGGGGGCTCAGGGAACACCGATTCACAGCGGGGTGTGCACTGGAGGAGCCGGGGAGGACGGGCCATAATGGGGTCAGAAAAGGCAGAGCTGTCTGGGGAGTGAGCGGGCAACGCAGGGCCCAGCCCTGGAGGGATGCAGAGAGCTCCTGGGGCCGCAGCCAGGCTGGGGAGAGGACAGGCAGCTCAGAGAGGTGACAGGAAACCCAGCGGGAAGCTGCACAGTCCCAGGGATGGGATTCAACCCCGACCAGGAGCAGAGGGATCAGGCTGGGATCCAGCCTGGGACAGGGACGGACCCAGTGAAGCAGATGCCAGAGAGGAGGGAAGCAGGCAGACCTCAGCCCAGGCCTTTACCTTGTTTTTGCTGCTCTCACAGCCCTGCAGGCTGGCAAGGATCTGGCTCTCGATGGCCTGGACCCAAAGCTCTCGCTCCTCTGACGTTGAGGCCTCGAAGAGCCACGTCTGGCCCGTCAGGGACACGATAATGAACTCAAATGGCTCATCTGGTTCTGGAAAAGAAAGGTGTGCCATTACACGGGGCAGGGAAGGAGGGAGTTTGCCGGCCTCCTGACAGATGAGCAGCCGCATTCCCCCACCACCCTGGGCCGGGAATCCCAGGAGGCTGCGGCACTGGACTTCTGGAAACTGCTTGAGCCCTGCTCTCCATGCCTCCATGTGCAACCCTTGGAGAAAGTTTCTGACCTCTTGAGCGGTGGGATCAGCTCCTGGGCAGAGCTGCTGTCCCTGAACAGCCCCACCACCCCCCAAGTACCTGCAGAGCACCCCACCAGCCCCATGAGCGCTGTCAGTGCGACAGAGCCCTGCATGGTGCATCGGGAGATGCACGGAGGGCCCGTGCCGCGGGCTCAAAGGCAGCTCTTGGCAGTCCTGCGCATCGAGAAGGGGCATCATCGGCAGCTGAGGGGTGCAGCAGGGTGGGGATCCCGCTGGGAAGCTCTCAGTGCCTCCACAGACCCCATGACAGGGCACCGCCGCTGCTTTCCCACAGAGAAGGACTGGGTGACAGAGCCGTGGGCAGGAGCCACGCAGAAGCAGGAGTGACGCCATTCTCAGCTGCGGCATTGCCTCTGGCTCCCAAGCCTGGGAAGCTGGTGGCCACTGGGTCCCTGGAAGCTGGCCAAGTGGAGCTGCTTCCATGAGATACATGGAGGGCAGCAGGGACGCGCGCAGGGCGAAGTGCCCAGGAGGGCAGGGCCAGGTGACCCGCTCCTTGGGCGCCTCAGCCGTCCCTCTGCACAGCAGCAGCATCTGTGCTCTGCAAGCCCCCCAGGAGATACAGCCTCCACATCAAAGCTCTTCTCTGGCCTCGCTGAGTGGGCACGCAGGCCCCAGGCTGACACGGGCGCCCTGTCTCAGCTCTGCACCCCAGCCCCAGCATTCACCTTTTATCGCCAACTTCAGTAGTTAGTGCAGTAAATGACTTAACTAAGCGGGGCCTGAATGGAATGACTAATAAACGTTATGTCACAGCACACGCTTCAGCTCATAGCAAAATGATTTGTAATTACCTAATTAGCGTTATGCAAATAACACCCTCATCTCCATAATGTGCCTTCCCAGCTCTCTATTAAAAGCAGGGAGTCAACCGCACAGCTCCAGAGACGCAAGGCGGCCGAGCGGCCCAGCCGGCCCGCAGCAAGGCAGAGCCGCGCTGGCCTCCAGCCTGGCATGCTGGGCAGAGCGGGGCGGCGAGCAGAGCGGGTCGGGGGGAACCCTCTTCTCCGCCCAACCCAGAGGGGTCTCCTGCTGCGGAGGGAGGCAGCCAGAGGGCAATGGTGGAGGAACCTGCTGCAGCCCCAGCATCCCAGCCAAGCTAACGCGCGGGTGCAGGGGCCGCCAGTTGGTCCCAATAAGGGCACGGCCAACTTTGGCCGCTGCCGGGCCCCAGCCGGGCACGGCGGTGTCCAGACGCTGTCAGAGAACGGTGCGGCCATGGGAAGCCTCCCTGAGGAAACAGCTCTGACGGGGCGGCGGGAGGCGGCCCTGACTCCCCTGCCAATGCTCTTCCCAGGCTCTTGCTTCCGTTGGAGGCACCACCACCCGCACTAACGAGCACCGGGCACAGCTCCTGGCTCACCAGCTCCTTCCATCACACACAGCTGCTCACGCCAGAGCAACCTGAGGGTAAAACACTGCTCCCGTTTCTGTGTCATGGTGTCTGCTGCTCAGAGAGCAGGCGCAGGAGCTTGCACTTCACAGCCGTAAAGGTGTGAGTGACGTGGGGTTGGAAAGATGCCTGCCTGTGGCCATTGCTGGGAGCACGCCATGGCGGGTCCTGCACAGATCGCAGCAGCAGTTGGAGATCATCAGCGCTGATGATATGGACTGGTGCAGGAACGCAATGCTTGGTCTCCACACCAGCAGACCCTCAGGAGGACAGAATGGCTTCAGGGTGAAGGGCTCTCCTTTCCTAGACAGGAAGGGGAGGCTGTTTCACCCTAGAATCCACTCAGGACTCTTCCTCTGGGAAAGATGTCTGCCATTGCCTTTCTCCTCTGGGAATGAGAAACTCTGGGGCGCCAGGAGGAGAGGCCTGCAGGGTGTTGGCAGTTTGTCACGCTGCTCGGCTCTCCTGCTCTCTGCAATGCAAGTGCCTAACCACGAGATCACGCTCCCCCAGCACCCTGCCCCTTCCTCCAGCCCTCAGCCACAGAAGGGACCCCACAGCCCTCGCTCTGGGGAGCTCCGTGCCTCCCACCCTGAGGCCGTTTGCTGTGGAGGCTCCAAGGACACCCAACACCAGCTCAAAACCAAGGGTCTTGGAAAATACACAGCTGATAACTTCTGAGTACTGGGAGAAGAAACAAGCAGACAGCAGCCAGGCTAGCAGCCACAGCCTCCTTGGCTAGCTAGCACCACGCTCTTGGAGAGCGCTGCCATACCCTGGCCACGGGCAGGGAGCACCCAGCCGCTGCCGGCCACCAGCAGCCAGGACACAGGAACCCACCACCACGGCACACAGCTGGCGCTGCCCGGGCCCGCTCGGCTCCAGCCCCCTCACGAGCCAGCAGCCGCCCTCTTCCACCGTCCCAGTCTGCGACCGGCATCCGCAGTGCACGGACTTGGGTGCTGCAGCTGCTGCGAGCGACAGTGCCTCCCACCTCTGCAGCGGGCTATGGAGAGAGGGTCGGGCCCCCGGCAGCTGCAGGGCCCACTGCTGCCCAGGGCGAAGCACCAACCGCCAGGAACAAGAGCGGCGTTTCCTCCCGGGGGGCAGGGACTGCCCCAGGGCTGGAGGGAGCGTTTGCAGTTCCCAGCTCTCGGATGAGCTGGAGCAGTGACCAACAAAGCCAGCGGTCCCAGTCAGACCAGAGCCCCAGCACCAGCTTCACAAGCCACAGGACCTCCATTCCCCTTCCTCCTTTGTGCCTCACGGGTTCCAGCTTTCCTCCGAACAAAGGGCCTGTTGCTCTCAGCAGAGCCCGGGAGGAGCTAACAAAGGACGACAGCTTTTCTTCCACACTGGGGCTTCTTTCGCAAGCGACATCGCTACCTCTCTTTCCCCGCAGCAAGGCAGGACGGCACCGCACAGCCAGACCTCTCTGGAGGCTCAAGCTACGGCAGGAGAGTGAGGGGCTGCGGGACTGCACCCTCAGCTTCGTTCGCAGGATTTGGCCGAGGTGCGGAGGGAATCGAGGACTCAGAGCAGCTTCAAACGGAGCGCAGACCCAGCTTCTCGGACGGTCTGGGATGAGTCCCTGAGCTCCCTGGGGCGCCCATACAAGTTGAATCAGACTCAAGTCAGAGCTTCAGGAAGAGCATGGGACTTTCTCAGATTTTTCTGGGGAGAGGCACAGCTTTCTGATGTGGCAGGGGCATTTCTGGCCAGATGAATAACTAGGTAGCACAAGGCAGATGACAGGCAGAAGGATCCGGACTGCCTCTGTTGAAGCAGAGCTGGTGGAATGCCCTTCCCTGCACCACGCACAGGGCACAGGCTCCTTCCTGGCGGCCAGGAGAGCCCCAGAGCTCGCCAGCTTGGGCTCAACAGGGCGAAGGTACTGGAGGAAGATCTACAGGAGCGGGGAGCTCTTTCCAGCCTCCTCGGGCAGAGGGGCTATCCCAGGGCCAGAAGGCAGGGCCCGTCTCCCTGGTCTGCGGCTGCCGGCAGGCATGCTGGTGGGAGCCCATTACGCCAGCTCCATTAGAATTAGTGGGCAGTGGAAACAAACGTGCTTGTCTCTCTCTCTCTTGATGATTTTTTGATGATGTTTTAAAGACTGAGCTCTGTGAAGAGCTGCTGAGCAGAGTTCAGTGCGAGCCGGCTCTGCTAATGGGCGTTAACCCCCTGACCCAGCTCCAACGCTGCCCAGCAATGAGTGCTCCAAACGAGAGCAAAATTAGCGAGGGCACCGCGCAGCAGCCAGGACGGGCCACGGCTGTGCCGCTCTCAGACTCGGCCAGCAACCGAGCCACCAAGCTGAGTGGGCTCGAGGACTTCGGCAGCAGCTGCAGCGAGGTGACCAGCCCTCATGGCGTTACCCCTCTCAGCACTCTGTGCTGGAGAGGGGGGAAGCCAGCAGCCCCCACTGCCACAAGCCAGCCTCAAGAGGAAGCATCTCCTCAGGGCTAGCAGCTGAGCACCACAGGGCTGGGGAGAAATGGGGAACCGAGACATCCTGCATGTCCTTCTGTCTTTCAGCACAAGGTGAAAGAAAGAGAGTAAGGGAAGAGTCCCACCAAGAAGGCAGGGTGTGACAAAGCTCTGCTGCCCAAAGATGCCCAACAGCCTGTTAGGTCTGTCACTGTCACCCGTGGAAGAGCAGGGGATGCTGGAGAGGAGAAGCAGTGGGCTGGTCAGGAGGGAGCTCCGCACAGGGGACAGGCGGGAGCACGTCAACGGCAGCACCCCAGGCCCAGAGAGCCCCCCGTGCCAGCCAGCTCCCCAGCAGGCTCCTTCCCTGAGCAGCCTGGACACAGCCCCTGCCCTGCGCAGTTCAGGGCGGGAGCCTCCCCCTGCATCCCAGCAGGTCTGGGAAGGAGGGGCAGGATGCACCCAACATCAGCAAGACCAGCAGCGGAGCTCACACCGCCATGCCTTGCTCCGGGAGCAGAAGGCTCCTCTTTACCTCCACCCTGCCCCGGCTCCCAGTCGCATCCAGTCTCCCTTCACACTGCCCTTTTCCCATTCCCATCCTCTCTCCCACTTGGAGCAGTGCAGCAGAGGGGCCTGTGGGTGCCCTGGCGAAGGGTGGTCAGAGAGGAGGCGGGGGGACATCTCCAGTGCGTGGGGTGCGGGGAACCAAGGGCTGGTTCTGCCTTTGGTGCAGGGGATCCTCGGCCCACAGCTCCACTCTCTGGTGCCAAGTTCGTGGAGCATCCAGGAGCCGGGTGGCCAGCAGGCCCCCCAGCCTCGGGACGCTTGTTTGCAAGCTGCCACTGTACCACATCATTACGAGGTGTTTGGGATATCAACAAATTAGCAGGCGTCTGGGAAGAGAAGGATGCAGCACCATTCGTAAATGTCAGCTCGCTGCCTCCTCATTTTGCAGATCATTAAACCCAATATTCCTAACCTGTATTAGTGCAACGGGGACAGGGCCCCTCCGCAGCGCCACGCCGCCAGGAGAGCCGCAGTGAGAACATTGCCATGGAGACCCTGCAGCGCCTGTCCCCACGCCCCACACCCCAGAGCGCCCCGAGCCGAGCGCCCACCGCCCTGTGCTGCCCGCCCTGCCCACGGGCACGCTGCGCCAGGGCGGCAGGGCAGGGAGGGCTCTGTGCAGCGACAGCAGGGACGGGCACGCTCAGCTCTACAAGAGGGCATGCTGTGGGGCACCAAACATGTGGGGAAGAACTGCAAAGGCAGTTGAGCCTGGGTGCCGGGAAGAGAAGGTGCTCCCGGGAGACTCGGGGTACGCTGTGATGTGCAGAGGGCTCACCGCAGGGGACCAGGAGCGTCACTTCTGTGTACGGGGTGGCAGATGCAATATAGGGTGCAGCACGTGCCGCAGCCGCAGTGGGGCTGGGAGCACAGGGCCATGCAGGGGACGTGCACACACTGTGGGCGGGGGGTCACACTGCGGGCACGGGACGGAGGGCACGGACAACGTGGAGGCTCGCTGCAGGACGCACCAGTGGCATTCTGAAAGCGCACAGGAGGGTCTCTCTGAGGGGCGACACAGAGCTGTACAAGGCACCCCCAGGACCCCCGGAGCAAGGAGGCTGTAGAGGAAGTGGAGGCCAGGGATCGGCCGTGGCATGGTGATGCCCAGGCACAGGCTGCCTTCCTCCTCCCAGGCTGGAGCAGGGAGCTCGTGGGCTCCGTCACGAGCAGGAGTAACTTGTTAGCGCTGAATTAAGAGGCTTGGCAGAAGGGAGCGCACGGGTGACACAAGCTGTGTGGGGCAGGCGGGAGCTGAGCAATAGCAGCTGGAATCCCCAGCAATCTGGTAAGCGCAGCTCAGCCCTGCACTCCCAGCTCGCCGAGATCGGCCTCCGACAGCCCCTGACAGTTGGTATTAATCACGCACATCGCCCCAACACAACTCTTTACTGGCCATCAATTTCCCGTGGGTTTTAAAACTAAAAAACAAAGACAAAACCGCGTCGTTTGGCCGCCACTGAGAAGCACATTAAGGGGCTGTCAGCTTCTCGCCATGCACCCTGCATCACTCTTTAAGCACATGAGAAGTTCATTATCCCTGGAGCTCTGGCAGCCGTGGGGATGCTGGCGCAGGGAGCGTCGCGAAGGTGCTCCTGCCATCAGGCACGCCTGGCGGCTCCCCGGGCCCTCCCGCTGCCCGAGACAGGACTCAGCAGTCCCGGGCACGGAGGGGCAGGGCTACAGCGGGGGCTCTGGGCTTGCGGACGCTCCTGGCTGCAGCACGTTGGGTGGGCTTTGATCTCGAGCAGACTCTCCCAATGGTCCCCGCAGGCTGACACTGCAGCCCCATCGCTCTCGGTGAGCTCTTCCCGGGGCTCCCGTGACGTCCCCTGACAGCCCGGCACCACGTTTGCTGGTCTGCGGGTGCTCCCTGACAGCCCAACACCACGTTTGCCGGTCTGCGGGTGCTCCCTGACAGCCCGAGCCGCGCTCTCGGGTTGGTGACGCTCCCAGCAGCCCAATCCCACGCTTGCCATAGTTTGCTGATGCTCCCTGGCAGCCTGACACTGCGCTCTCTTTAACATGCGACCATGTAAAAACGCAACAGCTCGTTTGATTTATGATACTTCAGAACAACTAAGATTCAATTGCTCCGCACGTCCCCGGCTCTGATTACCTCCTAAATGAGATAAACTGATGGCAATTTATCCCCAGACCTCACCAACTTTCCCAGGATGCTAACCTGAGCCGCTCGTGCCCTGCACACGCAGGCCGCGGGCTGGGCGCAGCGATGGCAGCCTGCCGGCAGCCCGAGCATCTGCTCCTCTGCACGCCCCGGCTGCTGCTCCGGCCGGGGAGACGCTGCCACGGGAGCTGAGCCTGACGCCATGCCTGGCCCAACGTGGCTGCAGGGGTCTCCTGGCCCCAGGCGTTGGGGGGTCCCGGCAGCGGTGCTCCCCACACCAGCATGGCCGCAGCAGCATGACCCCATGGCGAGCACGGCCAGTCGCTGGTCTGTCCCCACTCCTTCCTGGATGGTGCACCGTTCCCACGGGATGAGCAGAGGGGCTGGCAGCTCTCCCGCCGAGCCCCGCAGCCCTGCGCTCTGCACAGCGACTCTTACACTGCCACCGCGTTGAAAGCAGAAAGCTCAGATTATCTTGCTGTGAGAAAAACCTGCTGTAACCATTCAAAAGCAGCTAAAAAAGATTCAGGGAAGAATCAGACATACTTATGGAGCACAGTCCACGGCGTAAGTCATAAGTCACGCCTATGGTGGGGCCGTGCTCAGCCCCAGGTTCCCAGCTGGAACCAGTCGCTGACCATTAAGACATCAGGTCGGGACCTCACACAGAGGCTCATTATCTCATTTCCTCGCTGCCGGTTCTATGTCTCATGCCGGCTGCCAGGCAGGACAGCGGCGCAGGTGTGACTCCAGCCTAGTGCTCGCCCCGCGTCAGTGCTCGCACCAGTCCCAGCGTCACCCCTCTGCAGCTCCCCGTGCGGCCCGGGCCAGACAACCAGCCACCGCCACACCCCGAGCCGCATCAGCTCTTGGAGCAGTCCTAGGGTGGGAGAGAACCCAAACCAGCGACCCAGGGAGGGAGACCCAGTGCCAGTCAGATGTACAGCAGGCAGCGATCGCCTGCCTGAAAGGGAGCGCGTGATTCAGCTCCGCAATGTGCGCTGGCCACAGCGGTGTACAAGGACCCTTTCCAGACAGAGCCGGCCCCCTCTCCCCAAAACGGGGCACACAGCTGTTTGCTTCCGAAACATCGGAGTGGTTACAGCAGGACCAAGCTTCCAACCCCCAAGTGCCTGCCGCCTGCACACAGCAGCAGCGGCCAGCTCCTGCGGACACGGAGCACGGTGCGGCGGGCACGGGTGCTGCCCAGTGCCTCTGGACCCGCGGCACGCACAGCCCGGGCTCCCCAGGAGGCGCGGAGGCAGCACGGCCTGCGAGGATGACAGAGCTGCCCAGCCTTCGGAAGCCCCATTTTGCCATGCTTCAGGTGCGAGAGGCTTCTGGCAGCAGGAGGAGCATCTGTGTGCAAGGTCTGTGCAGTGACAAATGAAGTTTGGGAACTGACACTCCACTACCAAACGCAGCTCCATACTGATAAATGCGAAGTAATACACATTGCAGGAAAAAATTACATTACTCTAACGCCTGACAGGGCTCTAAATAAACTGCACCAACCCAGGAGAGAGCCTGGATATCACTGCTGGTTGCACAAGACCTCTGCCCAGCACAGCACCATGGTCAAGGAGCAGGGCAGGGAATCTCAGAAAAAATTCCGACGCCCTTGTACATACCACGTGGCACCACACCATGGCTACATGCAGCCTTGGTCACTCCACCTTCCCAGGATACTGCCAAAGAGGGAAAAGACAGGAAGAGAGAGCCTGTGTCTGAACACAGCTCCCTGTGAAATGACAGGAAAACTGGGATGGCTCAAGGATTCACGGACTGGGCATCCAAGGAGGAGGGTGCCAACCACCTGGTCTGCCCACCTGCACGCAGAGGGCAGGGACTTCTGCCAGGGGCGGATCACACACGTTTTGTGGAAAAGTAACGTACTCGCTTACTTACTGCTTCATAAAAGTGTTCCCACGCTTAATTACCTTTTCCACTAAGAAACTGTACTCAATTTTGTGTAACCTGAGATCCCAGCCTCTGCACCCTCTCACGCCCCCACCATCTAGGCTGAGCAGCCATGGAGGACCAGACATCTTCCTCTGTACGTACTGAAAACACCAGTCCCTCTCTTCTCCGTCTTCACTCTGGTGAGCTGAATGCCTTAATAATGATACCTTAATAATAATCAACACGTTCATCAGACCCAGGTCAGTTTGGGGACCTTCTCTACAACTCCCTCCAGTATTTCCATGCTTTCTTGGAGTATTACTTACAGGATGGGACACGGTACGTGCTGAGTCTCACGTGTAGGTGCAAAGTTGTTCTACTCTTTGGCAACCCACCTTTCAGACGAGTAAAGAATACATGTTCCTTTTTTGCTGAAGCATGGACTGGGAGTGCAGGCTGAGAGCTGACGTGGGGAAGGGCAGTAACGTGTCCGAGGAGTCACGTATACCCAGAGCTAAGAACACATCGGCTGCTTAACAAATGAACGTACAGTGAACCCTTCTGCTTTCCAGGAGACATCGTTATCGTAGATTTGAATGATGCTCAAGATATCTGAATCAGCGACCGCAAAGGGGAAGTCTCTCCTAAACTCAGTGGTTTTCACATGAAGATAATGACCACAGAAAAGACTCAAGAGCACAACCACCTAACTCCGGCACAGATCATCATCACGTTTCTGAGGGAGAGAACCTAAGAAGAGTTGTTCTGCCATGGGACACCTGGGCTGCTGTCTACAGGCTGGCTGTGATTTGGAGTAAGATGCCAGGACAGCCGCAGCAGCTTTGTTAGGTCCAGCCTAACAAAAGCACAGGCTAAAACGTTCTGGTTTGTTTTACAGTAGCCATTAGTTTCAAACACCTGTACTTAGCCCTTCTCCCCCAGCCTTTAGCCATCTGAGTTAAATCTTTATTTTGGTTTATTGACTGCTGAGAGACAGGATAAGCTAGGGTAAAGCCAAATCTTAAAGGCCGAGGATCACTTTTTCCACAGACGCTAACCATAGATGCAGGCTCTGGAGAACGTGGTTGTCAAGCTAGTCTCTACCTGAACAAATCTGGACGGCTTTTCACAGCAAAATGCACCTCCCTTTGCCTTGCAGGTCCCCTGCCAAGCTTTGGGTCCCTCTTCAGAAACCGCAGGGACGCGGAAGGTTCTCAACAGAAAAACCATCAGCACTTTCAGCACAGGCAAAGCAATGTCTACATCTCTACTGAAGTAGATAAACTTCCCCGGAAGTTTGAGGCAGACGGCCAGCAAAGGTCTTTAAACGATGCCCTGTCAAGTTTACAGGGCAACAGAAATGGGGTCTTTCTCGTGGCAGAACATGTCTGCACACTCTAAGCACAGGTAAGCATGCCTTAGCTATCGGTGTGCTCTCAGCTCTGCTGACACTGTTGGCAATTCTGCTACCACTAACAGCACGTGCAGCGACGGGGGTGACGGCAATCCGCTGCCACTGCGGGTGAGCAGGCGAGGGCAGACCATGAGGGGCTGGTGCTCCTCTCTGCCCAAGCACAAACTGGCTGGGACGAGGAGCACTCCAAGGCCCTGGTCCCCAGCGAGCCTGGCAGCGCTCCTGGGTGCCCGCTGCTCCGAGCCGCAGAGCTGCCCCCGGGCAGCAGGCCTTTCCTACCTTCTGCTGCCGTGGTGGGGCCATCGGGCCGAGTCGTCCCTGTGCTCTTTTTCCTGCGATGCTTCTTCCTGTTTGCATGTGGTGATGGAGGCGGCTCCAGCTTCGGGCTGGCAGCACTGGAAATGTTCGGGCTGGAGCTGAGAGAATCGGCAGTACCGTTAGCTGGGAACAAAGATAAAGAAAGTAATGTACAGTGAGACAGTGACAGTCTGCTTTTTCTGGAGACAACTGAGAGTGCTGGAGTGGCTGCAGGGCTCTGCCTGGCTCAAAACGCGCAGCCCACGAGACAGGACGGTGCCCGCGCTCAGCCCATCGCACAGGGCAGCTCCGACACTCGCTCCAGCTCAGGCTCCTCGCGCCGGTCAGGCTGGACACACTCTGCACTGGGATTCACCCGGGCTGGTCACACAGAGACACTACTGGCACCTACATGGCCAGGACAAGCACCACGGCACCACTGGGCACAGCCTATCGTGCCCAGCCCTCAGCGTGTGTCCCTGCACGTGCTGCTCAGCGGCAGCGTCCTCACAGGGCAATGTGTGTGTTTTGGGAAGGGACAGTCCCGTGCTCTCGGGACCCCCAGGTGCAGGGCCAAGTCCCAGGATCTGCACCACGGCTGCAGAAGCATCGATCCCCCACGGCACCACTCTGCCAGACAAGGTGATTGGGGCTGCCACGCTCAGGAACCTAAGCATGATGGTCTCAATAGGCTTCCGATATGGAGCTGAAGAAGCTGCATCCCCAGCAGCAACGCACCAAATTTATCCTCAATCATACTGTTCCTTACAATTAATAGCAGAATTAGAAACAATCAGGGAGCTGCCTAATTACTGTCAATTAGAGCGCGCTAATCAAGCTCCGATCACACACACACACGCTGCCGCTGCACTCACCATTAAATGTCAAATTTCATTAGAGACCAGCAACAAAATCAAAAGCCTGACATTCAATTTCAGCAGCACACACAGCGCAAGCTTCCAATCAGCATAAAAATGCAGACTCCGGGGAAAGCAACGAGGCGCAGGAGCCCTCGCTGCACTGTTAACCCTCTCCGAAATACACTCCTGCATCTCCAGCGTCCACCTGCCCACGGGGCACCTATGGCAGCTCCGCTCCCAGCCCGCGGCTGTCCCGGGCAGCTCGTTGTCCTCCTTGCAAAAACCCCACATCTCCCACCAAGTCCCAGCCTCCAATCTCCTTGTTTCATGGCACCTCAAATTAAGAAAGCAATCACGGCGCCTAACAAGGGCAGCCCCCTCCAGCAGTGGGACTTGGCCAGCCCCGTCCCGCTCCAGCCTGGCTCTGCTCTCCCATTCCAGCCCGGAGCAGTCCGACTGGCTCTCTGGGGCTCCGTCTGTCCCCGCATGGCAGGGGGACAGAGATCCAGCCGTGGGACAGAGCGGGCCACAGGCAGCAGCCAGGAGCCGCCCCGTGCCGAGGTCCGGCGTGCAGCCTGCGTGCCCCTTGCTAGGCTGGGGGAGGCTGCGGCACCCCTGCTCTTCCATCTCTAGTTTCTCCTACATTTCACACGCACTAGCAGGGTGTTTCTGCTGCTAGAAGCCAGAGGGAAATAGTTCACCCTTGACAATTAAGAGAGATACAGCTAACAAATTCAGACTCCACTTTTATAAATATAAATTACGGATACCGTTCAGCAGGACCGTGCTTAGAGCAGCTGTGAGGCGCCTTCATCTCCCAGCTGGGATGTCGCAGGGGACCTGAACTTTCTTGTCTGAGGCTACACACGGTGCATCCAGCCTGTCTCTGCTGCCCACCTGCTCACCAGGACACCCCTGGGCCGAACCATCCTGCCCTGCTCTGGGCTCAGCGTGAGGGTCTGTGCCCCTCTGCAGCTCCTGCCAATGCGCCTGCAGCGAGCCCCACACCTCCCGCTCCGTGGAGCAGAGATCGTCTATGTCCCTGCTCCTCCCGCCCAGCGGCTACAGGCAGAGAGCTGGGGCCTTTCAGTGCTCCGATGGGATGGGGCTGGGCCCGCAATGGAGCGGGGGCAGATGTGAAACACGCTCCCTCTACAAGACCAGGTATTGCTTGCTTGCCCTGTTTTTCCCCAGCAGGACAGAAGTGAGCTCCCCTGACCCATCCAAGGACCTCCAGGTCCCTGTCTCACCATGGGAACCCTCCAAACTGGCAGCCCCTGGGTCTCCACGGATGCACGCCACAGAGGTCCTCCCAAAAAGCACAAGCACAAAACGTGCTGGAGCATGTTTACAGAGCACAACTGAGGGAGCCATGAGGGCAGCTGGCACCCTCTGAAGACGCCTGCAAGTCTGCTCCGAGCAGAGGAATATCCCGCGCCCTGCCTCGCTGTTCAGAGCTGGACACAGCGGAGAGCTCAGACCCGGGCTGTGCGACAGAGCGGCACAGCCAGGGTCCAGGCACGGGCGTGAGGCATTTCGGCTCCGGCTTAGCTCGGCCCTGCAGCGGAGCGGGGGACGAGCTGCTCAGCATGGCACGCCGTGCTGCATGGGAAGCACTGCCTGTCCCCACAAAAGCCCTCTCCCTCCTGAAACTGAGACCCCATTTCCTCTGCCAGCTGCTGGCCGTGCAGGTACGCGTCCCAGAGAGCTGCCAGCCTGGTGCAAGGACAGGGGCCCAGGGTGCTGCTGAACCCCCAGGGGCCAGGGGTGCGGGGGGCTTCGCCTGCCCCAGCCCCTTCTGGACAGCCCCAAGCAGTTCTGCGACGGGAGGCAGAGGCTGGCAGGTATGAAACTGCTGCTTTCCCTATCAGCACAGCGGTGACCGCGCCGTGAGTCGGGCGATGGACCGTGCGGCTGCTCCAGGAGGCCCCCAGCACAGCCAGGCTGTTTGCCGCTCGTACCGGGGGAGAAGCAGCAGCATCGCAGCTCCTGCCTGTGTCTGTCTCCCGGTTACTCTGCACCAAAGGGGTAAATGGTTCCGGGGGGCCAGGAGCGCAGCAGGCTGCTCCAAACAGGTCGGCTTCTTTGCTGTGACACGGGCCAGGGCCAGGGCAGGCAGAGTGCAGCGCGCGGCCATGCCAGGCCCTGGGCTCTGCCATGCTGCCGGGAGGAGGATGAGGCCTGGCACACGGTCCCTGGGGCGCCTGTCTGAGCAGACAGCTGCTGTCCGGAAAGGCTGCGACACAGAATTCACTCGTGCAAAGGCAACGTGCACGCCGACCACGGCAGTGCCTGTCCGCTTGCCAGCACGAGCGCGTGCAGACCTCGCTGCTGCGCACACAGCCACGCTCGGCAGGCGGCACGGGAGGCTCCCGCTGCCTGTGTGCACGGCTCCTGCGGGCACGGTGAGGCATGCCCGCGGTGGAGGCACCCCTTTCCCGGTGTGGGGGTCTGGCCTCGCAGCAGATGCGCCCACGTCCGAAGCAGTACACGGAGCCGCGGTCCCCCCTCGCACCCCGCTTCCCCCGGCGCTGGAGGAGTGGAGGCTGCCCCGCTGTACCCCGTGTCCGAGGCGAGGGGCAGGGGGGCTGCCGGCACATTAATGCTCAGAGCTGCGCCCTTCCGCTCCCGTCGCCCGCGCTGCCCCATCAGCAGTAACAGTCTGATTAATTCGCTTCCAGCAGGGAGCTGATGGGGCCAATGATGGAGCCGCTGCATCAGGCGCGCTGAAATTGATAGTTTTTCACAGTTACAAATGAGGAGCCTCCTCAGCTGCAAATGGCGCCCGCACAGTCGGACTCCGGTAATGATCATAAAGAGGCTCTCTTTAAACTGCGAAAGCCCCTGGGACCGAGCGGGGGGGCGGCTGCCGCGCTAATGAGAACTACAAGGGGCGAGCAGGCATGGAAATGGCTCCTCCACTCTTGATGTGCATTTAACTGCTTTTTTAGTGCGGCGGCAGAGCCAGGAACGAAGGAGTGATGAATGCAGCACAAAAGCATTTATTTTCCAATTCGGCAAAGTGGCTACGTTGGGAAATGTATGAATTATTTTAATTCACTCAACTGTCCTGAAACATCACAGAGAGCGAGGGAGTGTGGGGGGAGGGGGCGGGCTGTGCTCAGTGTGTGCTCCAGAAGCAGGAATTACTCCTCTTCGTCCAACTGCCCCCAAATCTGGGAGCTGGGGGTGCCCACCAGGAGCAGAGAGGGGGGAAAGCCATGGTTACTCCTCGCCCCCTGAGCCGAGAGCGGGGCAGGCAGAAGAGTGAGGTCAGAGCGGTCCTGCCACGGAGCAGCATCCCTTGGCTGGAGGGAGAGCGCTTTACCATGCCCAGCAGGAGAGCTTCTTCCCCGGGTTTGGACGCTGCCAGCTGACCCTCATGAAGGTGGACAGTCCCAACAAGGCCCCAAAGGCTGTGTCCGACACCTGCGAGCAAACTCTGGGCTCACAGCCTCAGAGCAGAGCTCAGGACCGCCCCATCACCAAAACGAACCTCCCCACCTGAGGGGGAGCAGGGTGAGAAGCGCTACTTACAGGGGTTGGGGCAGCTGCCGGGGATAGCCACGGCCTCGTTCCACTGGTCCGCGCTGGAGACAGAGTAGGAGCGCTGGTGCATGCCGTCCGGCTTTGAGCTGAAGCCAACCAGGTTGATGCCGCTGATGGAGCGCTCCGAGTGCAGGGAGGTACTGCTGGTCGAGTGGGGAGCACCTGCAAGAGGGACAAGAACTTAGCACGGGCCAGCCACTGATCTGAAGCACAGCAGAAGAAGGAAAAGCTGTTCTGCACCTGATGTGACACACCCGGGCTGGCCCTGTGTGAGGAGAGGATCCGTTTGGCTCTCCTCTCCCAAGGGGGCCCAGGGCGTCACCCCCAAAGGCGCTGAGCAAAGCGCACTGCCCAGCACATACCACTCCTCAGAGGGACACCCAGCTCCAGGCATTTCAGTGCAGCACCCTGGGACGCACAGCTGGGCGTCCTGGCACACAGCTCCCCTCTCCAGCCAGGTTGTGGCTGGAGTTCATCCAGCTCACAATCTCCACCGTAGCCTCAGGCATCCGGACAAACACAACCCCCCCACAGCCAGCGTGCCCACCCTCACGCCTGAACTTCACTGCTGGTGTGTCCCCAGCAAAAACACAACCATGCTGGAGGAACAGGAGCGAACGGAAAATCACACGGAGGGTGTCAAAAGGACAAGCAAGGGAAGAGACAAGTTGGGGATGGTGGGTGGAAAAGCCTCTTCCTGCTAGCTGGAAACCCCCTGAGCTGAGCCCAGACCCCAAATCCCCAGGAAAGAAGTGGTTTGGGGACCAGAAGACAAGATCACCCAGAGATTCAAAACGGGTCAAGTGTTTCTGGATTACAAGAATATCCCAGATTTCCAGAACAGCGAACAGAGCAGCTCTGCCAGGGAGCACAAGTCCTGCTGTTCAAGGCTGCAGGCAATCTGCTGAAGAGGACGACGCTGCCCTCGAGGGGTTACCCTACACCTGCCCGCCACAAGCACTTTCCTACGCCTTCCCTCAGGGCACCCAGCTCCAGCCCCCGCAGGGTAACTGCTCTGGGAGCTGGGGCGAGCAAAGGGTCCCTTGCCCTGCTCTGAAGCGACCTCTCCTCCTTGCACGCCTGGAGGCACAGGTGCTGGGCTGGGAGTCCCACACCAGCCGTTGGGGCCACGGAAGGGGCCAGGGCTCATCCACGGCTCCGGCCGCAGTGTGCCCGCCCGGCTGACGAGAGGTGCATCCACAGCCTGGCCCATCCGCTTGCCCAGCCCCACCAGAGCCGGCCACCCCACGGCCACACAAGGAGCCGGCCTGAGAGAAACCAAGCAACTTGTTTTAGGGGACTGGTGTGTAAGTGGGATCCTGTCAGAGGCAGGCCACCCAGAGCCAGCTGCCCTGGTCTGTGTCTGGATGGTTTTTGAGCATCTCTGGGGAGGGAACCTGCACAACCTTACCAGGCAACCAACTCCAGTGCTCAGCCACCCTCCACAAAGGGCAGTGCCCCGTAAAACACATGTGGAGCCTTGGGTTTTGTA
The DNA here is from genome assembly GCA_009806455.1 of Tetrax tetrax. Taxonomy (NCBI): domain Eukaryota; kingdom Metazoa; phylum Chordata; class Aves; order Otidiformes; family Otididae; genus Tetrax; species Tetrax tetrax. Next base: position 222,834 of record WHYT01015834.1, read on the forward strand.
CATAAAGTTACATTTCTGCCCCCGCTTTTTCCATGAAAAGTTAAGAATCGTGATTTGAACGTCACTGGTGCCTGAGCGCTGCCCGAGGCTGCAGAGCGCCTGGAACGACAGCTCAAGCAGCCCAACCTCCCCCTACAAAAGGGGGATCCAGCGTGTGCTGAAGGAGGGGTGATGTGGGCCATCGCCCCCACGCCAGGCACGCCTGCCACCCACCAGCACCATCCATTCATCCCAGCACAGCGGGTGCCTCCCGCCCTCCTCTTCCATGAACCCACCCTGGACCAAGAGCCCCCTTTCTCTGCAGCACGGTGTAGGGACCGTCCGAGCGCCTCGCCCGCTGACCCCGCCTGCCCCGGCAGCGCCCACGCAGCACTCGCAGGGCCGCCGTCCCGCGGGGCTGGAGCCACGGAGCCACCGGCTCATCTGCCTCCAGCCTGGCTGCCGCACGCTCCCCCTCCCTCGCCTTGTTCAGCACCACAGAAACACGTGTAAAACCATGACACTGACTTTGCCTCTAATTAGCCCTTAATTTACAAGACACACTCGGAAGGGTAATTAGCTGGCGCTCCGCTCCTGACTGCCGCATCCATCTCCTCTCGCCTCCTCGTGGGAGGGAGCCTGCTGCCACTGGAGCAGGGACAACGTCGCTCTCCTGGGACCGGGAAGAGCTGGGTCCTGGGAGCTGCGCTGCTGGGCTGGGACAGGGCGGGATGGGACGGGAGGGAATGGGACAGGCCAGGATGGGATGGGATGGGATGGGATGGCACGGGATGGGACGGGCTGCCCCCAGAGCTCAGGTAGTGCCTGCCGGCCCCAAGGCAGGCTGCGCACAGCACGTGTCCGTTGCCACAGCCGTGGGGGAGCGGGAGGCCAGCAGCAGGAGCGCAGCGTGCCTGGGAGCAGCTCCTCCAGCAAAGTCCTGCAGAGCCCTGGGGAGCCCAGGTTTGCCCCTTGCACCTCCGCCCCAGCCATGCTGGGAGCCCCAGCCTGTGGAGCCTTTCATGGTGCCTTTCTAAGTGAAGCCCACCTGATGAGATGGCAGTGAATGGAAAAACAGAGCGTCATTTTCTAAACGTGGAGTGTGGCAGCCGGGCTGCTCCAGTAAAACACTCGAATCAAAGCAAACTGGAAACTCTTGGTTAAGGAGCGGGTGCACAGGGAACTGGATAAAGTGACACCCATGAGGTGTAACTCCACCAGTGAGGCTGGAAACCCAAACGTGATCCCATGTGTGCAAGGTGAGGTACGTTGTGCACAACTGGGAAACATGCACGCTTTCTGTACAAAGCTGGTGCAGACCCTCATCCACAACCCACCACCTCGGGAAAACTCATTCAGGGTGGAACGGGGACAGAGAACAAAGGTGGCTTTCCATTCCCATTAACCCTGTCAGCCCGGCTGCCCACCCCCTGCAGCACTGGCCACCGCAGAACGCCAGTAACAGCAACACAGCGTGCGGGGACAGGTCAAGTCACCTGTTGTTTAACAGAGTAACACAGAAATACTCAAATCCTTCACAGCTCCGCTGACAAAGGACTGCTTACTCCTCTTCCTTCAACATACGACAACCTGGTGGCACTGAGGAAACCAAGCTGTGACAGATCAGCTCGACCTCCTGCCACCAGCACCCGGCACCGGCAACCCCCGGTGAAGCCAGGTGTCCCCCGACGCACGTGTCCGGGGCACTGAGTGTCTGCAGTCCGACCGGGACACGGAGGAGTCTGCTCCAGCAGCTCGGACGGGTACCCTCCGCACCACAGACACAGCACAGACACCAGTGGGTGCGGCCCTGGCCTTATCTCTCTGCTGTGTGGGATGCTGCCAGCCCAGGAACACTGCGCTCTCAGCCCGAGAAAGGGGACAGGGTCCCAAAGGCTCACCCTCCCTTGGCCACAGCACATAACAGACTGCAACCCAAAACCGTCTTCACACCCTCAGGCCCCTGTCCGGTGAACTCGAAGGAAGAGCGGTCTCTTGATGGATTTATTCGACATTAAAGCGTGGCCCGCGGGAGAATGGTCAGGTGGCAGCTAGTTCGGCTCTGCCCGTGCTCCTCCACAGCAGCGGCACTGCTCTCAGCACAGCCTGGCTGGACGTGGGTATGGAAGTCATGCACGGCAAAGCGAGCTGGTAGCAGAGGAAACGCTCTGAGAAGTTTGCAGCTGCCATGAAAACCGATGGCACAGAGTTCTGCACCAGTTGCTCTGTCTGGAGCGAGCTTTGCTCTCAGTTCCCCCACTGGAGCCATGTTCTGGCACAGTTAATCACTCAGGGAAGGGGTAATTGTTTTTGCTTGAGCAGAAGACTGGGCCGCATCCTGTGGACACAGCTTGTCCTTGGTTCTCCAGGCGTCCATCGCTCCTCAGCTGGACTGTCCCAGCGCGCTCTCTATGCACGTATGGAGCCACAGGCTGAGAAGTGATGGGTGTTTTTAGACAGGGAGGGAGACCGGCTGGATACCCCATTCCTGGGACCGGCTGGATACCTCATATGTCTGCTTGCATGTTCCTCTGCCTCCCAGAAACATGAAGGGGCAGATGCCTGACCACCTGCACCCAGTGATTTCCCCGAGACCCTGCAGAGCGAGGGCACGGACGGACAATCGCCCGCAGTTACGTTTTTGCGAGGAGCCACTGACTGCCCGTCCCCAGGCCAGCGCCACTCTCCTGGGGTAGCCGGGGGGCCGCTGCCAGGCCCTTACACTGTGGAAGAAACCTGGTTCCTTTGGGGGGACGGGGATACGCTGAATTTTGAAGAGGCGCAAGGTGGACAGCACGTTTGGGAGCTCCCCCTTGTCTTGTGGCCATGGACAGCACAGGTCTTTCCTCTGAAGCGCCAGGCCTTGCTCCGGCACGGAAGGGCCGCTGCCGCCACACTACGCTGCAGCAGAGACTGCCAGCCGCATGGCAGGAGATGGTGACGGAGGTCACCCCAGGATGGGGCAAGGACACCCTGGCACCCAGGAAATCCCATTTTCTCTGGTACTGCAGCGGGCCAACAGCACACCGTGGGTTAACACCGTTCACTCTCTGCCAAACCCTGTCCCAAAGAGTCATCGGCTACCACCACCCGATAACCGAAACTGTAAGTACTTGTTCCCAGCTGATCATCCTTTATGCCAACCAGAAATACTGCAAGTCCCCTCAGTGTCTCGACTCTCAGGCACTCTGTGGTGTTCGCAGCCAGAGCACGTCTCAAAGCTTCCCCAAAGCCGTGCGTGCAGAGCAGCTGCGGCCACTCCGGACCCAACACGCCGCTCCTGGGCTGCGCGGAGTGGCCTGGACGGGTACCCACCTCCAGCTGGTGGGAAACTCCTCCGTTCCCAGAAACCAACTGGCTCTTGAGGGGAGGTGAGAGCCAGCGAGGCCGGGTGAGCAGCCTGCCTGCGAAATCCCTGCTGGTAAAGCCATAATTCACCACTCTCCATCAATGGGCGGTCAGCTGCCCGTACGCAGGAATGCAGCTGTCCTGGGAGCACCCCACAGCTGCCTTTCCCAGGGCCGCCCCCACCCCGGAGCAGGTCCGGAGCCAGAAGTCTCTGTCAGGTTGGTTTGCTGAACCAAGCGCTGCATGCTGTTTTGCTGGACACACTTGGTTCCTTCCTCTTGAACCATTCCAGCCAGTAACGAGGCCAAAAAACATAGGCTAGCTCTTACCAACCAAAAGCACCAGGATGGAGATGCGTTATTTGAAAGACACCATCTCCCAAGTTCTCCTTGGGAGATGGCAACAACGCCAAGCACCTGTACAGCCCTGCAAGCACGGCGGGGCGTGTGCTGGGACCACAGAGTCCTTCCCAGCTCTGCCAACAGCGAGTCTCTGTGCGGAATCGCTGATCCAAACCACAGGCGACCGAGGTTTCCCAGCCCTACTTATGAGCAAGGCCATCAGAAGCCACCAGCTTGCACGCAGTGGGAACCATTGCATTGCACTGGGCCTCACAGATGCTGTGACGCGGGGGAATCTCCCTCTGCTCTTCGCACTGCATTTGGAGAGCACATTTTCCGACATACACACGTGGTAAGTGACCGTATAACACCCCAGCTCCTACCAAAGCTAATCCGTGGTGGGGGCGAGCCACCAGCAGGAACAGCTCTGTGCAGTCCAGACATCTCTGGGAGGACCGAAAGCCCAAGCTGCCGCAGCAGGACAGGAAGGGTTGACCATGACACGGTCACCGTTCTATCCTCCCATCTCCTAACCAAAGCTCAGGGCATGTGAGATAAGCCAAGGCATCTCAAGCTGGCACACGAGACTCATCTCTGGTTCAGATGGCGGCCAACTCCACATCCAGAGTTAGCAGGACCGCAGAAAACCAGAGAAGCCCGTGAATAGGTACTGCAGCGATGGCTGCCCCATGTTGACAGCCCAGGAACGGCAGGCAGCCGTGGCCACTCCGTCCTTCTCCAGCCGGAGCTCTGCCCAAACCAAGCACCCACAGAGAGCCCGGGGAGCCCGCTGCAGCACACCCCGTCCGCTCGCCACGCAGCTCCACCAACAAGGCAGGGCGGCCGGAGTCGGGTGGGGCACAAGCGAATCCGCCGGGAGAGTGAGCGGCAGCACATCCGGACAGGGAGTCGGAAGTGGCCAGGAGCCCTCTGTCTGTCTGATCTCTTCTGCACAGCGTAAAACTACACCACAGCTTCTCCACTGATTTACTCCATCTGAACTACAACGTATCAATCTTCTGTTCTTGATTAGAATATTGTCAGAGACAGAGAAACCAAAGCAGCTCTTGATAAGTAGTTCCAGTGGTTAATTACCCTCACTGTTGAAATCTGCACCTTACTTCTTGTCTGAATTGTCTTGCTACAGCTACCCATCATTGCATCTTGGTACATTTTTTCCTGATAAAGAGCTCTCTGTCACCAAATTTTTGCTCCTATACAGGTATTTACAGATGGCGTTGAAACAATCTCTTCACCTTTTCTCCAACAAACTAAACAAATTCACTGCGGTGTGCATTTTGCAAGCATTTCATTGCGTTCACAGCTCTTCTCCGAGCCCTTTCCAACCCATCGGTTTCATTCTCAGCCTGTGGACACAGGAAATCCATGAACTTCAGCCCTCTAGAAGTCCTCTCCATCCCAAAACTGACAGTCACCATCACCACTTCAGAAAGACCTGCACCACATCTTCTAGAAATCCTGAATTAAATAATTCAGACGTGCTGATTCAAACATGTCTAAATCTCCTACCTGCTGTTTAATATGCCTCCTAATTACAGCTGGAATATGAAGAATTCATCATTCCGTGATAAGATACATCATCTTGCCTCTTCCCAGACACCAAACAGAGTGTTCACTGAACACTTCTCTTTTTTTTTTCTTTATTAACCATTCTATTATTTCCATATGGTAATGAATGAACACTGGTTTTAGGATTCATTAGTTCCTAATAAACTTGAAGAAAAACTTCTCACTGCCTTTAACTCTGCTGGTTACTTTTTCTGAATCCCCTTGTGCAGCCATGGTGATGCGGACTCCTGAAACCAGCCAAGAGGGAGGCAGGTGAGCTGGGAAATGAGCTTCAGACACTAAATCCATCCCTCGTGTCTGTATGTCATGCAGCATCTCCAAGGAACGCGTGATAGCTGAAGTTCAAGAACTTGGTAGGACACACGAACAGTGGCTGTTCTCACGACTCATAAGCTGATAACACTAACACAGCGATGGGGATGCTGCGCACAGCACAGCCCCTTCAGCAGAAGCGCCCCGAGTAGAGGGCACAGGACGAGTGTAAGGTCAGAACACGGTGGTGACAGGTACCCCGCTGCGTTTCCTCGCTGCGCTGCCATGGCCGGAGCAGGAAAAAGCACCAGGGCGGGCCCAGGAGCGGCTCTGAGCTACACATCTGGATCCGTGCGGGAGGAGGAACAGAGATGTGCAAGATTCGCCTTTTTTCAAGTGCAGCAGCTATGAGAGGGAAGGAGAGAGGCTTCCCTCCAGGAGAAAGGCAGCAGAGACGACAGGCGCGGGCAGAAGTCCGCCGGCTAAGAAGCCCTCGGACGTGGCAGTGTCCGTCTCCCCGCCGGCCGAGGCAGGGATGTCCCTGTGCAGAAAGGCGGTGGGCAGCCGTACCCAGCACATGTAGCGTGCTCGTATTCTTATCTCACTGGTGACTTTGTTCAGCAGCAGCACAATTCGCTAAACGTATTTAACTTCTTCCCTCAGTCTGACCAGTACTAAACGTGGTCTGGGGAAGCTGGGCAGGCACAAGGTACACAACTTCTCCACAAGCACTAAACCCAGATAAAACGGTGAAAAAAACCCCTTTGTGCGGCTGCAGCCGGAGCAAGTCTGGGAACGCCAGGAGCTGGAATGCTTCCCACAAAGCCAGAAGGGTCACTTTGAGGGCTGCTCATCATTAATCACTCACGGCGGATGTGGGGCTGCGGAGCGCTGGCAGAGGGCTAAATGGCAGAGAGCCCTCTGCCCGCGGCTGCAGCTGGCCACGCAGGAGCGCGCTGGTGTCACCGGCTATCTGCCACGGCCCCCATCCATGACTTTGCTGTGTTGCTGTTATCTTTATTGCTTTTTATGCAGAAACAGACAGACAGATGTACAAAACACCTTAACACAATAGGCTTGCTCCTCTCCACTTCCTTTTGTTCCTGTGCATTCCTTGCTAGCTGGACACAGAGAGACGGAATAGTTTACGGCTCCTCTTAACCCAGATTAACACATTTTTAAGCAGTGCAATCTTCCTTTTGATTTAACTTTTTGGTATCCACTAAAATGTTCTTTAAAAAGTCCTAATTACGCTTCACATTTTTTTCCTGTTTAAGTTCTTTCTCCCAGATGATCTGGCTCATAATTGCTTCCAACTTTGTGAAATTGGAATTGCATGTGTGTGTCTGTGTGTGTGCGTGTTTAATACTCTTCATTTCTGATTTGAATTTTACTCTGCCTGAACACCAGTACCATGAAGTCAAGGTTACTTTTACCTAAGCCACTGCTACATTTTAGTTTTGTGACTCTTCCTCCCCATCCGCTTCGATGAGGGTGGCTACGGCGTTCTCCACGCGAGCTGCACCGCTTCTCTGAACCAGTGGGATTCAGAAAGGGCAAGGAAGCTTTAGTGCCACTGGCGAACTCCTCCAGCGGTATCACCGTGACCACGTACTTTCCTCTCCAACACGTTACAGTGAAATACTTCAGAAACCGCTTCTCAGACACGCAGACCAGAGCGCTGGGAATGAGCGGTGGCGTGCGGACGAAGGAAAAGCGGTCCTCTCCTTCCATCGGATCTCCCCTGGCCTGCGAACGCCACCAGAGGCGTCACTGACAGCCCCTGCAGAAACCCGAACCCAGCAGCTGCAGAAAATGTACAAGTAACCCGGACTAAAATACAAACCAGGGAAGGTACAGCGCGGCTGAGGAGTCCAAGAGAGATCACCAAGGTGGCGGTGGGACACAGGTGCTAACAACAGGCTGCAAAAACACGAACCATCACCTGCATTTACAGCCGGAGCAGGGAGCGGAGCCGGATATAAAACTGCAGGAAGGAAGGAAGAGGATCCAGAAATTTCTGAGCTGCTGCAGAAGTGTGGACTTGGACATGCACTGCAGAGAACGATGAAAACCCAGCATCTGCACACAGCTCACGAATGCCAGCAACTGAAAAGGCCATTCAGCGTACACTGGAATTGTATTACATTTTCTTACATAACTTCTGTTTCTAAAGCTGTTCACTCGTAACGTGTTTTACACACCCACAGAGGCTGCCTGGCAGACAGCACCGCGACATCCTGGGGCGCACAACACCAAGAGAGACGGCGGAGCAGCCGGAGGCCTGCGCGCGTCCCTGCGAGGGGACAGAGCCCGCACTGCTCCTGCCTGGGGCAAACAGCCAAACACGACCCGTGGCTCTGGGCAGCTCCGTGACAACGACACTCAGCCAAATGAAAACTCCCTTTGCAGTAAGCCCATAACAGGATGCTACCCCTTGCCCGCTAGCAGTGGGTTTTCGCAGCTCCCTCTGGGACACCTCGCCATCCTGCAGCAGCGTGAAGACCCCAGCCACCAACCCCTGTGCCCGTAGCACAGAGCGGCTGAGGAGAGCGCAGGCCGGGGGTCTCAGAACAGAAGCGGCAACCTGCACGCAAGAAGGGCTGAGCTGGTGACTGCAGAAAGGGCGTGAGCCTGTTGCCTGTAAGAAGTTGCTCCCCTGCCCCTCTCCTGTTGCAGCACACGCATGATCTGTACAGAGGAGAAAGCATGGTTTTCTGGAAAAGGTTCTCAGTGTGCCCTTGGAGAACACCAGCTACCCTGCCACCCCAGTCCTCTGGCAACGTGGGGCAAGTTATTTATACTGAGATTTTCACAGGTGGCTACTAATTACACCCTCTTCATTTTATCAGGTGCCCTGTGCAAGCCACCCAGAGCCAGATGTTCAGAAATACAGGATGCTTATAACTACCACCACAGCTGATGGGTCTGGCTGGCTGCCCCCGCGCGACGAAGCTGCGTGCCCATCTGGCTTCCCTCGGCACGGCCACCATCCCTGGGCAGGGCTCTCACCGTCACCGCGTTTTGTCTGCCTCGCTCTCTCCTCCCTGTTCTTCCTCACTTTCTCTGAGGCCTTTTTCCTGTTCAGCCCTGCAACGCTCAGCTCCTTTAGTGTTCTAGCAAGTAATAAGTGTATCAAGTCCCAGTAATTATCTCTAATTAGGGTTAGTGATTATACTGTTGGGTTGGAGAAAATCAATCTCTGGTTTCCCATCAGGGAGGGCAGAGCGAGTCGGGGTGGGGAGGGGAGGACGCCCTGGCAGCTCCCCCCCGTGCTCCGATCCTCCTGTGAGCTTCTCCCTGCCTGCACTGCTGACGGCGCTGCGCGCCCCGAGCACCAGGAGCTGCGCGTGGGGAGCGTTCTGTACAGAAACCTCTGTACAGAAACCCCAGATTTCTGGCTAAGGAAGCCCGCAAGAAGAGGAGCAGGGCTGAAGCAAGAAGGTGTTGCCCCTCTCCCCATGCTGGTACAGAACCGGGCAGGAGCTGAGATCTCGTTTTCACGGCTGGGCAACAGCTCCTGCAGCTCCCAGGGACGGCGGAAGCAGGCAGCCCCGCTCCCCGACACGGCTCCTGGCTCCCCGGATCCATAGCGGAGCCACACTGAGAAGGGGAGCAAGAGGCCCTTCTGGGAATCAGGCGATAGATGAAACTGCGTTACACGCCCAGGATAGCTGGGTCATCAGCTCTGAGACGGGCAGCACCTTTGCAAACACCTGCAGAGTCACCAGTAAAGCTGGAGAACAACACAACAGGAATAGTTTTTCTGTATGACCACCGGCATTTCCAGGCAATAGCTCAAGTGCAGATGAAATGCCTTCAGACGCAATGAGGGCAGACTGGAGGAACGTGAACTGGCAGGCAAGGAGCTGCCTCAGACCGAACGCAGACCGTGGGGTTTCCTCAGGGATTCGGCTGCGCTGCTCCTGGCTGCTCTGCCTCCCAGACACCCCCACAGCTCCCCTCTCGCGGCTGGTGCCAGCACCATCCAATTTGCACAGCTCGGCAACAGGCCTGCACACCCGGCAGAGCCCGGGGTGCCTCAGCTGAGCCGCTCAGCGTGCCTGCCCACCTCACCACCAGCGGGTCAGCAGTTCCAGCTGCGGTGCCACAGCACGCCCCGCTTCCGACCTGACGAAGCGCAGCGGAGTGCGGCGGTGCCAGCCGACAAAGCGCCAGCTCGCCCAGGCACAAAGGCAGCCCCGGCACAGGCAGCACTCACACATCTCCCGCCCACGTGAAGGAGAGTGGGATGGAGAAGGACTGGCGTCACTGGGGACAATGGGGATGACGGTGAGGAGTGAGGCGGCCTGTTATTTTCAAGACCTCTGAAAGATTTCTTCAGGATCAAGGTGCCCAAAAGAACAACACAGAAGGCAGCAGGGGAAGCAGGGGCAGCCCAAGGTTAAGGAGCTGAATATTTCCTTTGGGGACCTGGGATCTAATCCACACACCGCTTCAAATTTCCCAGAACTACTGTTCAAGTCACTTATCCCAACACTTGTCAAAGCCAACCGCTAATAACATGTTCCTCCTGCTCTGAGTGCCCAGGTGAGACTCTGAGGACTGATAAACAAGAGCTCACTGCTCACAGCTACACTTTAAAGGGCTAAAAAAAGGCTAAGTCCTTGGGAAAGGAAGAGCAATTCTCAGGCTCTAAACTGGGGGCATGTAATTGTGGATGCTTTTCACAGTGTTGGCTTTATCTTCTCTTTGCCTCAGTTTTCCCTCTATAGAAAGAAATAATAACAGCTGAGAGAACACAGTTACAATGCTTGGAAATACGAAATTCACCGTAACTCTAGCATGCGCCTAGCAAATATCACCTCAGGCTGATCCAGCGTATTTCGATCCTTCAGGCTTCTGTCCACCACAAGAACTGGGCACCAAGGTTGCTGGAGCTGTCCTGTCTCCTGCCACCCCTTCACGCTCCTCCTCTCCCCCTCGAAGTCCTGAGGGTTTCTGGCTTCCACTCAGCGCAAAGCACTGAACGCGATGGCTCCAGGCCCACGTTGGATCCAGCCTCCCACCCCAGGCTGCCAGATAAACACTCGCAAGATGTTCCCACATGAACGTTATAGTGAGTTTATAATATTTATAATATACACAGGAATTTGCAGTATTTTATACATGACTCATGACGCAAAGTATTAATTACAGATAAATTTTACTAAATCTCTGATCTCTGCTTCATCTTCAGACTACAAACAACCCTTGAACGTATTACTGGGAAGGATGAAAGTCCCACACCAACAAACACCACAAACGGACCCTCACCCCCTTCCCTTCAGCTTTGGCGTTCCTGTGTCCAAATTCTTGGCCCTTGGCTGAACAACAGGAACTGATGTTGAACTTGTTCTCTGCTAGCTAGCTCACAGGCACCAAAATAAAGAGCGGAGTGTTACAGGACTCCTGCCTCAGAGCAGCAAACACTGAAATGACGAGAGGCAGCCAGAGATTTTAAGAGCAGGTCCCATGCGCCGTGAGGGACAGGCCAGCCACGGGACCATGGGCAAATCACGGGGGCAGTAAGCTGGTTCTGAGGACACCACACCTCGACCAGCCGGCCTTCCCTGCGTGTGTGTGAGCACACGTGGGCAGAGTCCGTGGTGTTCCTGGAAACCCGCCACGGCAGTGTGAGCTGTGCTGCTCCTGCACCCACGGGCTGTGTGCCACGTGGGAGGGCAAATTTGTTCCAGAAGCCAGAACCGAGCCTTTCCCGCCTTGGTACCCAAATACCCTTTTTTTGTAGATTAATAACCCTGCTCTGACCTGAAAGAACAGGTTGTGCAGCCACAATCCGGAGAAAGGCACGAGATGATCCCACCAGCCTCCCCTCTGCCACGACCTGCGCCACCCCGCTCTCTGCTGCCTCTTCTTCCCTCAATGTCATTGTCCCCCACGGCGAGCAGCGGTATGCCAGGGAAACAGGTTTTCCCTTTTCTTTGTTAATTCTTCCCTCATTACATTTGAAATTCCACAATCAGTGTGCACTGTAATTGTCGAATTTGATGCTAATGATTAATGAATTAAACATGGATCCATCAATTAGTCCTCGGAGAATAATTCTGCATAAAGCAGCGGATAATGTAATTACAGTAACAAAGATAATGAGATGTTAACATCGACAGAGCCCGACGTGACATGATCACAGCAGGCTCAGCAACCCCGGCCTGGGGGAGCCAATCCCTCACTCTGCAGAGGCAGAGCATCGGGGGGCAGCGCACAGCACCGGGCTGGCGGGGGGCCACTGCCGCGACGCTCCCCCAGCACCAGTGGCTGGGCAGGCGGCAACAGTGGCAAGGTGCTCTCATCCCGCCTGCCTTGTGCGAACACGCTCCCGGGCGAGCTGCTCGGGAAGGGGCGACAAAGCGTGCTGCTAGGCGTCAGCATGAACCCGGCAAAAATCCCACAGCCGCCTGGAAACCCAGCACCACCTCCAGCGCAGGCTGGGCTCCCAGGCGCTGTGCTGAGCTCCCCAGCACCCCATCTGGCACCACTGCCACAGGCAGAGGCGAGCTACCCACGCACAGCGCACGCAGGGCTCTCCTGCACGTGCCTGAGCAGCCAGCGGAGCTGTGGACCAGTGCAAGCGCTCCTCGCTCAGCCAGGGGACAGCTGCACCCTCCTCACCCCGGAGCAAACGTGGGCACCAGCCAGAGCAGCGCACCCCCAGCAGTGCCTCTGCCACCACAGACACCCCAAAGAACACACTCTCCCTCGGCTACACAGCGATCCCGCAGCAAGAGGAGGAGCAGGGCTGACACGCAGCCTGCCCTGGCACGCGTGTTGGACCACATGGACCATTCCTCAGGGTGAAGGGGACCAAGCAGCACCAGCCCCTTCCAGCTCTCTCCCAACAAAAAAATTCCCAGCTCGCACCCCTGCTCTGAGACCAACTGGGCTCGTTCTGCTCAACTCCTCCGTGCCAGAGACACCGGTGCAACCCTTGCTCTCCCACGCCGCCTGGCAGCAAACCCCGCGGGAGGCTGCTGGTGCTCGCTGGAGAGCCCCGCACTGAGCCACCGCAGAGACACGCAGCGCTCTGAGCTGCACGCTCTGCTCTCCCACGCTGCACTTGCCGCAGCCCCAGCTCCCAGCCACCCAGCCTGGCTGGCCGCGCGGGGCTGGGTGAGGACCTCACGGGGGCTGCTGCGTTAGCTCGGCATCCTGGCTGAGGCACAGCGTCTGCGCCGCCTCTGCCTGCCGCACCAGGCAGCCTTCTGCCGCCGGGAGCTGGGCTTCCAGGTAGCTGCTTCCCACCACAAGCGGCTCAGCAACCTCTGCTGATTCTTCCTCACACTTCAACTCCTCATTTGAAGGGAGGTTCCCCAGGGTTCAGCTGCTTGGCTTCCTTCGACACGCTGAGCTGCAATGCAGTGTGAATGCACAGGCTCAGGCGCTCTGCGCGTGCCCACGTTAGGTGTGCACCTAAGGGCGTGCACAGGCACCACACACCACGTTTTCAGACCACCTGCTTCACGCCTTCTTCCTCTGTGCTTTGGAGCAGGTCCCCAAAAACCTCGGCAAAGCAAGAGCTCAGGGCTGAGACCAGTCTCTCATACTGACCAACGCTGTCTCCGTATTTTTATTGTGCTACCATCTCTCCTTCCCCACTAAAAAATTCCTTTTCTCCAACCTGTACGTTGAATAGAGAGCTGCCCTCACTCTTGAAGCCAGAAACAAACACTGAACGAGACACAGATGGGGCAAAGCAGCAGAAAGGGTGAGCTTGCTGAACCGCAGTAAGATCCACCTGGGGAAGAGCGCAAGAGAAGCGACATTTCAGTGGGAAGAGGACCTGCAGGGATCTGAAGGAGACACCTGAACCAGCACGCCACAACGCACAGTGAATACACGCTGCCAGGCTCCGTACTCACGCCAGTTTACACCCAGAAAACAGCACCCTAAGCTCTGCCAGCGAGATCTGCCCATCCTTTCCCTGCCCTCTCCAACCCAAACCCCCTGGGGATCGCCTGGCTCAGGAGACCCGGCGAGGTGCTGCTCGCGCTCCGGCTGGCGAGGTGCCCACCTCACCTCACCTCATCTCACCTCGTTACATGCCTGGAGCTCAGCCAGGACACTGCTGGGCACCGTCCACTCCAGCTGCTGTCGATGGAAGCTGCCCGTGCTCAGCGTGCCCAGCATCTGGCCCAGTACTGCTCCAGTCCAGAAACCCAGAGTAATATGGGCTTTTCCATCACCGGACCACAGCCAGCACCACTTCACCTGACCAGGGATTTACAAGATCGAGCAGTAATTGCCAAGAACTTCCTCAGCTCTCTCCAAAGGCCAGCACCTACCTGTGCTCTTCCTTCGAGACTTCAGGAGTCTCCATGGTTCCCACTGCTTGTGGAGAACTTCTAGTAGTGGTTTCAAAAAAGTCCTTTAGCAAGTATCGCTGCCCTTTTAGGACACATCTGACTCCAAAACCCAGACGCAGGGATGCTCTGGCCTAGGTGCTTTTGGGGGTCTCATTCCTAGTTGTGAAAAATCAGACAACCAGACAAGCCCAGACCCCTTCAAAGCCTCTGGGAGGCTCCCGTTTCGTGCCAAGGCAGCACCCACGGCACACGGAGACACTGATGCCTTTGCTACTCAAAGCACCCCTTGGACTGGTTTTATGTCAAGAGTTACACTTTACAAACCCTAAGAAGTGTTGACTCTCTTTCTATCTGTATCCACGTATCGCGCACACCTTTAACCTACTCTCAGCCTTCACGCACACCAGTCCAACACGCGTGCATCCCAGCGACGAGATGCTTTGGTCATGGAGGAAAGCTGCCCCCCTGACGCTCATGGCTTTCCAGGAATCAAATATTCCCCCTCTTCCCCATGAGTCCCGGGATAAGGCCACTCATTGTCCTGACGTAGGATGCTTGGCCCAAACAAGTCTTGTGATCATGACTGCGGATCCCTCCCGCCCTAGGCCAAGGAGGGGCGGCTCGAACAGACGAATGATTTCCTCGCTGACCCTGACCACCCCGGTGCCACTGAAGGGATCCTTTCTACAGCGGGACACCAGAGCCATCGGGCCCCTGCTTAAAAACCTGTGCCAGCACGGGTACCCATTAACAGATCCTGCGCGTGACCTCAGCCACTCTTCCACCTCTGGACAGGCTCTGTACCAGTAAAATATTAAACAAGAATAGAAGTTAGGAGGCTATTACAGTTGGGAAGTGAGGAAGTAATAGCACAGAAAAGCTGAGACCTTTCTGCCACGAGCTCTGGACAGCCCGGGAGATTAAGTGCTCCAGAGCTTTCAGTAACCAACTTCCACAACTTTGATCAAATCCCAACATACTTTCCAGGGGACAAAGGAAAAAAAAAGTTTCTAATTGAGGATAAAACTTCTGCTTCTAGGCAATCTTTGCACCAAATCTCTGAAGATTTACAGCTCCTGGAGACAATTAATATAGACAAAATGAACACAGAATCACAGAAGGGTTGGAGCTGGAAGGAGCCTATGCAGGCCACCTTGTCCAGCCCCTGCTCACGCAGGGCCGCCCGCAGCCAGCTGCCCCGGCCCGTGTCCGGACGGTCTGTGATTATCTCTGGGGAGGGAACCCGCGCAGCCCCCCCAGGCACATACGACACCACATCATGTGCTCCACAAGAAGTGGAGTCTTGGACGGACAACAGGCAGCTGCAAGGCCTGGCAATGTTCTGTGCTTCTGAAAACGGGGCTTACAACAGGAAGACGTGTGATCAAAACCAAAACCGACTATGACTACAGTAAAGCTGCCTTCTTTAAGGGCTTAAATACCAGGGTGCAATCATCCACTGGGCTCAGAGTCCCACGGATCTCACAGGCACAAGCTCCTTCCCATTCTTACTTCATTTAGCTCCAAGTCGTGCCTACTTTGGAGGTTATTTTGAGTCATCACCAGCAAGCCGCACATGTGCATTTTATCCACACGCAGGGCAGTGCCAGATATTTTATCTTTTTTCTTCTCCTCCTTCCCTTTATCTGCATCTCCTTTTCTCGCCCCTGGGGAAGGACTGTGCGTCCAGTGGACATTAAACTGGCACCTTCACTGACGTTGGCGGAGCTTGGGTCACCAGGAAACCACGGACCATCTGCTTTGAACTCTAAACACCGGACGTTTGTTTTCACCCAGACATCCCTGGTGTAAGACAGCAAATCACTAGGGTCTCCAGAGCTCATGTCCTCTGAAGATCAACTTGTGCACTGGCAGAGAACTGCAAATTTTGAGGTGCTCCCCCTCCAGCTGCCCAAAGCATGTATGAGATGAGAGATGCCCAGTGGACCCCAGTAACAGACCCATCCCGCACCCCAAAGGTGGCAAACCTGCAAAGTCCCTGCTGACCCGATGCAGGGCAGATTCCGTACCGACCCCAAGTCCAGTACTCTGCATTACACAGGGATAAGAGCAAGTTACCCCGGAGGATTTTGATCATGTCAGTGCACCTACTGCCGCGACTCCCTCGTCAGCTGCAGTCAGCCTTGGAGGCAGCAGAGTGAGCTGAAAAAACTCCTCAGAAAACATCTTACCACTTGTGTACCAGGAGGAAAAAACCCTTCTGACCAATGCAGACGACGACCCAAGCCAAAACACGTAAAATCTGCTCAAGGATGCTGTCTTAAAGCTGAGCCCCGCACTGACGCAAGTGGTCTGGGTGGCACAGCAGCGCTGCTCTGCACAGGGGATCTCAAATCCAGGATTCCTAGGTGAGAAAGGATCAGCATATCCATGCAGCCCGATCCCCTGCTCACAGGCACGCAGCGACACACACGAGCTGGGTTAACGCATATCTCGTAGAAAGATAACGAATCTCATTTTAAAGGCTTCAAGCAGTGCTAAGTCCACCAGCTCTCCAGATAAACTATTCCAACATTAATTACCCCCCCTGCTAGGAAACCGCATCTCCTCTCAAGTTTAAATCACTCTAACTTCAGCCTCCACGCACTGCGCCTCCTCCAGCTTTGTCAACCAGACTGAAAGGCCTTGCGCGGCACTCGCTTCCAGGCGCTGGCTTTCCAAGCAGCAGTCATCAGTAATCAAGTCACATCTCAATCTGCGCTTGTGAGCCCAACAGGACCGAGATGGCTTCGAAAGCAGGATAGAGTTACGGGAGCATTCGGTTTGACATCAGCACAAGCTTTCCCGTGGTTTGTCTCTGAACTCCTCCTGCAGCCCCGACAACCTCCAAGCAGGAGCCCAGACGAAGCACCCAGCAGCGCAGGCTGGCAAGGCACACCTGCACAGAGGCAGGACCTGTCCCTGCGCTCGGGCATGCTGAGGGGGCACAGCGCCGGTGAAGAAATGACAGCGTACAGCGGTGGCAGAACACAGGCAGAGCCGCACATCCTTGGTCAGAAAAGACAGTAATTGCAATCATCCACTGGCAGTTTATCTGCTCTGTGGACTAATTCTGACTCTACAGAAACAGCATTTGAGTTCAGGGGGCTTATTATTTCTCACTTGGCACCACGCAGACACTGCGATGTTAGCATGCCCCAGTGCCTGCACTGTCTGTGACACCGAGGACCCCAGCGTTCACTCTGGGATGCACCCCATCTCACGAGTCCTCAGCTCCAAAAAGCTGTGAAGCCAACAACAGAGCCAACAACACCCTGACACAGGACACAACTGGAGTGCAGAGCAGGCATGGACAGAAACGAGGATGTGGTCCCCCAAGTTCACCCTGGGTGGCACAGCATGCAGTACCAGACTGAAGGATTTCTGCTAGCAGCAGTGTTACCAGCACGGAGAGGTGCCCACACCCTGCTGTACCAGACTGCTGCCGACACCGGCTGGGCAGAACGCGTGGAAACTGTCCATCCTGGCCGAGGACACCAACCCCCAGGACACAGCAAAGGCACGTCTACACCCGGGGCAACGCGCGCAGGAACGCTCTGAGTTCAACAGCTCCCCAGGCAGGGCAAGATGCCTCCTGTGGCAGGAGAAGCTGTGCGCAGCGTGGCAGGGACTCCATGAGGAACCGGGGAGCCTCCCAACCTCGCCTCCTCCCACCTCGCCTCCTCCCACTCTCTGTGTGGCAGCTGCGTCGCTTGAGTGCGCACACAGAAGAATAACAATTACAGAACAAACCCCTCGCATTACTGTTTCTGCAGGTGAACGCCGGGAGGAAAAAGCGGGGCCACAAAAAAGGAAAGAAACAGCAGAGAACTTGCCAGGGCTGAAGAGACATTCCTGGCTGAGATGTCCATTGGTTCAGGGAGCGACAGCTTCCCCGCACACAGCAACTCAGCAGACTCGGCTGTTTCCTCTCAGGGAGTTCATGCCACCAGTTAAAGGCCTTCTGCTCTTTCTCCTGTCCTGACACTAACTAGCACAAAGTCCCAACGGGAGCTCATCTGAGCTCCGCACCAACCCCACCGAAGGCACCACAGAGAGCGGTGAGAGCAAGAAACCCTGCAACAGCGTTTTTGCTTCCGACTCAGCAGAGTGGGGCAGTGCTGATGCACCGCAGCGAAGCACGGCCGCCAGCTCGGTGAGAACCACACCAGCTCTTACCTGTGCCTCCCGCCAGCTGTGTGCTGCTCCGCTCCTTGGCCAGGCCATTGGCTTTAGGGCTCGCGCCGGGCGCTGCGGCCGTCGTTGCTCTGGGTAGCCGCTTGCCCGGTACCTTCACTGTCGTTCTCAGCAGATCGATCTCCTTCCCGTGGACGTTCTGCATGTAATCCTACAGCAGAGGGGCAGAAAGGTTCAGTGTCAGCCCTCCCCACCGCTCTCAGCTTCCCTCTCGTGCACGCAACCACAACTAAAGCCCAGACCCATTTGCAGACAGACGATCAGCCAGCAACCTGGAGGCGAACAGGGAGCTCGTCACACCCTGCTTTCTCCTGCACTACGCTCGAGTCCCACGTCAGGCGGGCCACTCTTCCCCAGTGTCCACAGCCAGCGGTTTTCTGACAACGCGGGTGCAAAGCCTTGACTCCAGCCTGCCTTCTTCCCGTGACCAGCCTGGCCCCGGAAAAATGCCACTTCCAGTGCCCAGGACTCCTCAGCTCTGACACCGATTATGTTGGGATGCTGCCAGGGCAGTCAGGTGCCACGACAGAGCCTGGCTGGGGATCAGGGATTAGACTGAGCAAAAGAGCACAGAAGTGGCAGGCAGTTCTTCCCTGCCATCCCTTGTCTTTTTAACCGCAGCACTCGGCTGTAACAGCTAATAACGTAATATAGTACAGTGTAAGTAACGGGATACTCGGGTCACAGCTGGGATAACTCAAGCTAAAACCAGCACAGCTCGGGATAACTCCCTTGTACATTTACCTGCACAGCTCTACATTACTCAAAACTTGGTGCTTCCACCACCTCTTCTGGCAGACTATTTCTGATCCAACCAAAACCTCCCCATGCAGACTGTTAACACTGTCCTGCCCTGCCTCGCGATAGCACCTCATCTTTTGGTCAAAACAAGACCTCTAGCCTCTCCTCAGAACAGTGTCCTGTCCCGTGTCTTCCATCTCTTCCCTGCTCCGCAGGGCACTGCAGCTCTTCCCTGATGCTCTCCAACATGGCTGGCTCTTCCTCGGGCTCATGGCCCCGGAAAGGGAAAACCCCAACGACGTGATCTGCAGAGAGAGACAGGAGGGGAGCTGCCTGTCCTGCTCTTGGGCAGACCTCAAGGAAGCAGGGTCCAAAAGCCAAGCTAGAGACTCTGGGAGGAACAGTGACGCGGGTGACCCTCCCCTGGCTCTCTGCACCGGGACATGCACTGCAACGGGGAGCAGAGTGGCAGGAACCATCCCGGCTGAGGCTGCAGCTGCCGCAGCGAGGCTTGGGCTCGCTCCAGTTCACAAGGAGGTCACTAGAAGAATTAACTCAGAGCTGGTCCCTGTCTGCTTCCAAATCCAAGAAGATAAAGACACGAACAAGATCGGTTTAGGAGCAACCATTTTCCCAGCCCTTGGCTCCAAGAGGCAGGTGACTGGGGGCTGTACGGGTGATGCTCCATGGTCTCAGGTGAACACTTGCACGTGTTACAACCTACCAGCAGCACCCCGACGCCTTGGTTTGAACTCTTCTCTTTCCACAGGCCCCGTGCAGGCATCTGCTCCTCACAGCAATCCCCAGAGACGGGCAGCGCGGCAGCACGCCCTCCCGCGCCTCCAGCTCCTGGCTGGCCTGGCCTCAAATGGCACGCGCACCCCTGGGCACCCTGCACCGCTCCCAGATAACCGGCCCGACCAGGCACCACTCCAGGCTGTTCCTGGCTGGGTGGGAGCCTGGGGGCACCCCTGGGCACGGAACCTCGGAGGGGCTGGAGGATTTTCCCCAACTCAGCACAATTGCTGCGGTAGCCGGCTGCCTGCCGGAGAGAGCGGTCACCAGCACACTGCTTTTATTACATGCTATAAAACAGCAATTTCTTCCCAAGCCTCCTCGCTAATTACCCAGCCAGTTCTCTCATTTCATTTTATTACTGGAATTAACAACGAGTTCAAAGCGTGGAAAGCTATTAAGATGTGTGATTAAGCCACATTCAATTAGTTTCTACAAACAATTTAATTGATGTTGCAGATAGAATTAACAGAAGGTGATTGTGTGAATGGCTCCACTGGCTGCAAAATGGGAGACGCTTTCTCTCCAGCTCCGCGCGGCGCAGCACAGCCTGGCCAGCCGAGCTGGGCTAGCCACACACGCCTTCCCCACCAGCAGCAGCAGTTGCTCTCCAAGGCTTTGGGAACGCGATAGGAAACAGCACCGGTCTCTTCACAGAACTTGTTCTTTTCCTGTCACTGAGCACGCTCACAGGAAGGTAAGAAAAACACAGATGCGACAAGGGAAGCTGTGCTGAATCTGGGGATCTGTCCTCCAAGCGCTCCTGCCCTCAGCGAGAGCTGCTGCCCGCTGCTCCGGCACCCGCGCCCTGCTTGCAAAGCCTCCGCTGCCGCCACCTGTGCCCGAGCGCAGGCAGAGGTGGCACCTCAGCGTGGGAACGCACCGCTCCGGAGAAGCCAAGCACGGGCCCAGGCCAGGAGCCAAGGCAGATGGGCTTCCAGGGTGGAGTCACAGAGTACCTGATGTCAGGGCCAGACCCCGTCGCCGCAGCACGCTGTCAGCCTGTGACAGCGAACCCACAGTTTAGGCCTGACTCCCAGTGAGGGAACCTCCAAGTGGGGCTGGGGGTGCCAAGATGCAGATCCAGAAACAGGTGGAGAGGTGAACACCCCAAAGCAGGTGAACAGCCCCGCCAGGAAGCCTCTGATCAGTAAAATCAGAAGCAAGACCCAGCCAGAGCTACGCAGTGATCATCTGACGGGGCACAGGCACAGCTGGGGCAGGCACAGCTACGGAGGAAAAAGAAAGGCAGGCTGCTGAGCGCTGGTGCTGACAACCACCCCAAGAGGCACGGGGAGAGAACAAAACAGAGATGCACGAGAACTCTAGGCAGGAATTGCCGTGGATCGTGCCGAGGAAAAGCCACTGGGAACACAAAAGCAGCACAAAGATGCTCTGGGGCTTGAACGCCCTGGCAGCAGCTGGGAAGAGCCTCTTCCCACAGGGCTCAGCCATGCCTCAGGGACCTCTGCTGCACCCCAAATCCTGCTGTCCCCAGACACCTGGCACCCCTGCTCACCCCGAGCTGGCAGGGGAGCAGCTGGCACTTCACATCTCAGGGAAGGAACTTCAGGAGGCCGAGCGTCTCCTCGACGGGGCTCTGCACACTTGTCCTTGCCAGCAGCTCTCCTCGCCACGTGCCTGCTGGCCCGAGAGCTGCTGACGGAGTGCCAGCGCGTGCCCTTCCCCGGAACAGAGGTCTCGTTGGTGACCCAGGCTGTTCAACCCCAACATGCTCTGCTTGTGTCGTCCTGTGAAAGAACAGGGGAGCTTGCTTCATGCCACGGGAGACAAACACACGGCAGCATCTCCCAATTCGCTCTAGAAGACAGGGAGCAGAGGATGTAACGGGACATCCTCGGCTGGACCACCTCTTCCTCCCGGCTGCCCTCCTGCATCTGTCCCACCCAAGCGGGTCGTAATACCCAGAGGGAAGGCAAGGCAAGGCAGAGGGGTCTCTGCTAACCAGCGCAGCAGGCTGCTCGCCACAGCCTCTGCCAGCATCCCAGTAGAAACCGTAACACAACGGTAGGTGTCGTGGCTCTTTTCCCAGCCCTCAGGGAGGCAAAGCCACGGAGGGAGCATGCAGGACCTCTCCATCCCTGCAGAAGTCAGAGCTGGACCGCAAGCAGCTTTGCGTTCTGAGGCCCACAAGCAATCAGTCCTTGCTCTAGGGAAACACACAGGGCAACACAACGCCCATCCCAGTGCGCGGTGCAGAGCTTTCGGTGGATCTGGGGAGGAGAGGCCCGTCTTGCACCTTTCTTGGCAATGGGCTGTGGATCACCAGTAGTGCCAGCTGGAAGCAAACCAGATTTTTGCTGGGGCCAACGTAGCAATGAAACAAAACGCTGAAGAAGTGCAGTAAGGAAAGTGACACCAATCCAGATCACCCCCCTGAGGAAGAAACGGTGTAAACGGAGAGAAACCTGGTGTGCAGCACCATCGTCTGAGAGCGGTTAAACACCATCCCAGAAACCACTCTGCCTCTACGGCTGATCACAATGATAGCCTACGATGTCTCCAACGGCATCGTGACAAACCCACACATGTGCGTGTGACAAGCACACACGCACAGCAGGCAGAAGCAGCTGCCATTCCCTCCCAGTTTGGTTGTACAAAGACCAACAAATGGGGTTAAAAATTAAGGAACTGCAGAACCACAGTATGGTATAGGGATCAGAGACAAAAAGAAAAAAATCTGTTCTCAAAACTCCCACAATTTAAGGAAAGGAAATGCAATGACTGGCTTTCCAGAGTAAGGATATGCTGTGGTTTAACCCCAGCCAGCAAACAAGTACCACGCAGCCGCTCAGTCACCCTCCTCCTCCCCAGGGGGATAGGAGAGACTCAGAAAGAAAGGAAAAGTTGTGGGTTGAGATAAAGACAGTTTACTAGGATAGCAAAGGAAAAGATAATAATAATTATATACATATAAATAATAATAAAAAGATAATGGTAATAGAATATACATAACAAATGACTCCCACTCAGTAATCGTGGAACGGACCCGCGAGTGACCTCGGAACAGTGATTTCCTGAGCAGTGATCTCGGAATTGCCATTTCCCGAGAGAGAGAGCGAGCACGACAGCGAGAGCGCGCTGCCCACCGGCCAGTCCCCACTTCTATACCGAGCATGACGTCTGTGGTATGGAACGCTTCCTCTGGCCAGTTTGGGCCAGCTGTACTGGCTACACCCCTCCCAGCTTCCTGCACATGCACGCTGGGGAAATCTGGGAAGGCGAAAAAGTCCTGGATCTCTTTGGCAGCAACTGACAGCATCAGCGTATTATCAGCGTCCTTCACACACCAAATCCCATACTAAATCCAAAACACAGCAGCTATTGGGAAGCTGCTACCTCCATCCCAGCCAAAACCAGGACAGGATAGGAGCGTTAAAAGCCTCAGTGGCTTAGGAGCCAGATGACTGAGCACTGCAAACCCATGAGTTGGAGACACGGTTAGAAATGAGGAGAAAGACTCCAAGACTCCATCACCTGTGTCAGCGGAGATCGGGGACAAACCAGGGGCCTGGGAACATTCAGGAAGCACAGGAGCTGCAACACCTTGCTCTCCTCTTAGCCCAGAGAGTGCTCCAGCACCCCCAAAACCGCCCCCCGCCCAAAGAGAGTGCTCCAGCACCCCCAAAACCACCCCCCGCCCAAGGAGAGTGCTCCAGCACCCCCAAAACTGCCCCGTGTCCTGCGCCCCCAGGCGCTGGCCGGCGGTCCCGCTGCAGCACCTCCTCTCTGCGGCCCCGGTGTCACAGGTGTGCCCGTCTGCGGCTCACTGTCTCAGCAGCAAACTGTGCTCAAGAGGGAACGGGGAAGAAGCCATTAGCCCCACAGCGGGGAGGCGACAGAGATGGATGGGGAGGCAGCTGTGCGCCTGAGCCAAGCCGTGAAGAGGATCAGGGATGCAGCGAGCGGCAGCGCAGCTCGGCAGGCCCTGCGCAGGCACCTTATCTCCATTACCCAATACCTAGCAGCCAGGAAAATTATTCCAACCCAAACCGCCCCATCAGCTGTGGCTGCCAGGACTTCTCCGCCCGCTCCTCACCCCAGGTGCAGGGAGGCAGCAACCCTACTTTCACGGACTGAGCGAAGGAGACAGAGAACAAAAAGACGCCTTTACTGAGCACAATTCTGTGCAGAGCGTGTTCCTGTCAGCTCTTCCCAGCCAGCCCAGCGCTGCAGAGACAGCCTGCATGAGGGAAGAGACTTCCTCCAGACCCTGGCGAAAACCAGCCCTGCCACACACGCCTGCCCCATGGAGGGCTGTGCTGAGCCTCCTGCGCGAGGCCCTGCTGTCAGCAGAGAACTGCAGCTTTCATCTGCTGCCAAAACCTCTCCAGCAACTCCCTGTGCCTGCGGGAGGACCTGCAGCAGCCACAGCACAGAGGAGGACAAGTGCCCTGTCCCACCCCGCTCCTCTGCCCGGCCCAGCACAGTACTTACATGCAGGCTGGGGTGGTAGGTGAGGACTCCGTTGTCACACAGCGTCACGTACTTCTTCTTCCATTCCTTGTTGAGAGACTTGCCACTGCGTTTGAGGAGAATGCCCTAAAAGAGAAGTGTCAAGAGTCTCAGGCCTTGTTTGGCCCAGGCACCTCCCGCGCAGCTCCAGCACTGCCCCTTGTAGGAGACACAAAGATCAGGACTCAAGAAAACATCTTCCAGGTCAGCCTTCCCAACAGCATTTTCCCTGGGACTGGTAGGGAAAGGGCTGCGCCCCTTTCCTCACCAGCCCCAGCGTGTCTCCATGGCCAGCCCCCTGCTCCATTCCCAGGGACGAGGGTCTCCACACGCCAGTGCTGATGCCCAGATCCTCTGAGGGACCCAACACAGAGCCAACACAAGGCAGAAGCCAGTCCCACCACCAACCAACACTGCTTGCTCTGTTAGCACAGTGCTCCCAGACCTTCTTCCGTCACCGAAAGCACAGCCAGAGGGATGGTGAAGGCAAGGACAACCTGGGACAGGCAGCGGCCAAGGCACAAGGCACAGGTCTCCCAGGGGATGCACATTCTCTTGCCTGCTTGCAGTTCTTTCTTAGAGATGTCAAGCAAATGGAGCTAGGGACACACTTCAGGAGGCAGAGGGAGTCCTGGGCAGCTGAGGGGTCGGTTCACCCCCTTTCCCCATCAGGATTTTACACGAGACCGTCCTGCGGTCTTCATGCATAGCACGCATGTGCTCGCATGCCCTGAAACTCTCTTCCCAGCATCCCAACCCAGAGCTCACTTCCATCGATCCGAACCAACACTCAGAGCTTGGACCCTCCTAACCCTCTCCCCAACGGTTCCGCCTCCCCAGGAAACCTGCTTCCAGCCGCAGCAATCCGTGACACGACAGGTGAGAGCAGAGGCGAGAGGGAGCAGGAAGACAGGGCAAGACGCCAGGCACAGGAGCTCTGGAGCGGGGAGCGGTGAGAGAACACCAAGTATTCTGCCGGCAGGCAGGAAAGGACAGCACCGCAAACAAAAGTACAGATGAATAACAGAGTCTGGGAAAAAGCTGGATCTACCAACTGTTGGGCCCGGGCCCTCCGAAAGCACAGACATCCAGATCGGCTGTTCCTAACGCCGCAAAAATCTGGGCCCCTGGCCAGCACCTCCTCAAAAACCTGGACAGAAAGTCTCTGTCCCGCCAGCCTCAGCATATTTGGGGCCCCCGTCCCACTGCCTAGAGACTGAGGCTGCCACGCCGGCACAGTGGAGAAACACCACAAAAAATTGTAGGGTTTGGCACATGCTGAGGTAACAACGCTGCCAGACATGACCATGAAATTGGTAATAAATGGTGCAGAGGAGGCAGAAGTGCGCCAGGACCGCTTATGCGCAGCACTTGGGAAGCGAACGTACGAAAAGGAGACGCCTCCTGCTTGTGCAAGGGAGAGAAAGTCACAACAGGGCAGCAAAAGCTACGCCGCGCTGGTGGCTCGATCCGGTCCCTCGCCTCCAGAGAGTTCGCTGAAGGGCTCACTCGGCAGTGGTTAGAGGGCGCCGGTTTTAACACGCCTAGGAACACGGCAGCAGCCACTCTCCTCTTCCCTGTGCTTTGACAAGACCTGCAAGGGGAAAAGCAATGACCCCTGTAATCACGGCCACTTGGCTGGATGCTTGGCTGGGCAAAACTGAGAAAAAGCCCCGCAAGAAGCACTAGGCAGCGTAACCGATGCCAACCAACGCAGAAATCGATCATCAGAGGAGGTGATCCTATTTGGTAAGACAGCCGTACCTGATGGCACCGGTATCTGTGTGGAAAGAGCATTTTTCGTTTTCCATCAGGATTTTAACTGAGCAGCACATATCACTAAAAACCAACTGTACAAAATCCAGAAAGCCATTAATGTACGGAGTGAAAACTGGTCAAGTGAAAGGTCTCAAAACATAATCATAAATGAGAACAAGTGTCATGATAAATGGCAAATCCATATCCAACAGAAGCACTTGTGAGGAGGCCCAGTCAACCTGCACCTGATCCACACTGTCTAACCAGCGTCTTCCCCGAATGAGCCCAGAGAAAACACCAAACCAGAAAACTTGAAGGTGACATAGGAACTGCGCAGCGTAAACCACAGCGGTGACCAGTCACTAGCCCAAACCGACTCCCACCGCTCGGCAAACCTGGCTCCTGAGAGCAGCGTGGATTTCAGCACAACTCCCGCAAGGTCCTGCTCCGGGGGACGGACCGCGCTGCAGGGTGGGCTCTTTGGGCTGCACAGCACCGTCGCTCCCGAGCTCCTGCATTCTAAGCGGAAGGCAGCTCAGCCTGCCAGCGAGCCCTTGGGTCGGATGGGGCAGCCAGCGCCCCAGGTGCGGTATGACCACAGCAAAGCGGGGCTGGAAGAGTTCCGGGGTCACCTCGCCACGTCCTCCCCAGGGCAGGCTCTGAGGCACCCACGTCGCTCCAGCCTTTTCATAAAAACTGCCAGCGACAGAGACTGCGCTCCTCCGCTCCGGAGATGGGATCCTGATGTTCCCTCCACCTCCATGCTGAAATGGCAGTGCAGCGCATGTCCTGCCACGGTGACCACGCAGAGCGGTCCCGGGCCCTCTGCAGCAGCCTGTAACATTCTCTGAAGACTGCGACCACACCTCCATGCACTCTCCTCTTCCCTGGACTTGCAGTCCCAAATCTGTGGCTTCTGCGTGGCAGAATGTGCTTCTGAGACCGTCCACCTGCCTGCCCCGGAGAGTCTCCGGCTGTCGCAGAGCTCGGAGGGCAGCGTCCTGACCGGGACCCGGCAGCCCGCTCAGGGTCTGACCATGCCCGACTGCTTCTCGGGTCTCAAGCTGTTCTCTCACACGCAGAGAGTGGTACCTGCGTCTTCTTGAGGTCAGGACACAGCTGGCTCTGCTCCTGTTCTGACCTACCCAAAATCATCTCCTCCAGCACCATGGCTGGCCGTGCACTTCCCACACGTGGGGAGAAAATGATTATTCCTCCTCACGTAAAAAGACAGCTTAATATTACACCAGCTCATCTAGACAAACGCTGGGTTCTCTGTATCTGAGAACATTTGTTTGCTATCTTTCAAACAAACCTGCTCCAAACCATGCTGGAGTTACAAATTTTGCTCAAAGTCCCTGGGTGAAATTCCCTGGTTTCTGGACACCACGATCCCTTCTGGCCCTGCCCGTGGCTCAGCAAGGCCTACGGTCTGACCCGCCAGCACACACCGCAAACCACAGCCGGCCGCCTCGCCTCTCCTCGATGTGCCTTCAGCTTGATACACCTTCGTGCCACAGAAACACCTGCTCCCACACCTTCAGGCTGCTGCATCCTCTATCCAGCCCCAAAAACGCATTGTCTGCAGAGAAGAGCTCAGCTGCAGTCAGTTCAGCTACAAATCTGGAACTCTGCAAACTGAGCAAAACCAGACCTGGAAACAGAACCGAGCACCAGCACCCCATTTTGTCAAGCCAGAAGGCACAGGAGTCCAAAACCGGGACCAACTACACAGGCTAAGTAAATAACTAATAAAAGTGGGGCGGGGGGGGCCTTAAGGCCAAACATTTGCGAGAAACAGCTGAGTCGAGGGATGGAGCTGTTCGACTGGTCGTGTGTGGCTGTCCTGGAGATCAAGAGCAGGGCACAGAAGCCAAGAGGGTTTCAGGTTTTAATGGTGTTGCTGTGCCGACAGCACCAAGGTTACAACTCCTCAGCCCAAATTCTTCTTTTCTGAGGGCAGAACGTGGAGCTCTGGCCCAGCAGCACCCAGAGAACTCTGGTTTTCGCAGAGGAAAGCCTCCAGAGCAGCTCAGAGAGGAGCGGCACAAGGACAAAGCCAGGAGAAACGCAGGGCAACGCACCAGGGGCAGGTGCAGCCCCACAGCCCAACTCATCCCCTCCACACGCGCCCCAACGCACCCCCAGGCCGGGCTCCTCAGCTCTGCCAGGACCCCTGCCCCGTGGCGCACTGCCACGCCTCAAGCTCCTCTGCTTCTCGTGGGAAGATTTACAAGAAATAACTCTTCTTTTTACAAGAGATAACTGCACAAGTTTCTCCCTGAGCGTGGAAGCCATGCACGAAGGGAAGAAGCTGTCAGAGATGAAAGGCAAGAGAGCCCAGCCCTCTGCCTCTCCCCACTTTCCCTCTCCTTCCTGGCATTTTGTGGGCCAGCGCGGGTGTCTGCGGTGTTCGGATTGTGGCGGTGCACCGTAAAAGCAGCAGCAGCAATATGCAGCGTAATGAAGCAGGGAGCGGCGATGGCCCCCAAAGGACTCGTTTACTCCACAAATCTCCCTTCCACTCACTTTTTGCTAAGAATTTTAACACCAAACTTAATTGTAAAGTCGCGTATTGATTGGAAAATGCAAATGGCAATTTAAATGTAATCTAAGCTCCCAGCATGATCCCAGCTCCCAAGGAGGAGGAGTCACCCGCCTTGGGCCCTACTGGAGTGCATGGCCCGAGCTGAGCCAGGCCAGGGACCTGGGGACTCCCAGGCTGCCTGCAAGCTCGGTACAGCCTTCCCAGAAAGAATCTGGCACACGTGCAATCAGGAGTTCGTTCCTAGCAACGAACAGCTGGGGAAGCTTGGTCTCCTGGCCTCGTTAACCCACTTCCCAGAGACAAGCATCCAGCCATGAAGAAGCTCTTCCGACCTTGCAAGACCACCGTAACCTAGGTGCCACCAAAAGGACACTGCAGCAAAGGAGTCTCAAGTCCATGGCGCAGAGCAGCCCCCGCAGGGGCACTGACTGCTGCTGCAGCATGGAGGGAGAGGAGGTGCTGTTCCAGGCATAGAGGGGCCCTGACACCCACCCAGGTCTCACCTGGACCGCTGGGCACACCCATCTTTTCCAGGGGAGCACGGGGCATAAGGCAGGCAGAGACGGTCACCCAGCAGCGTTGTTCTCAGCTGTGCTGGAGGTGGGGGTGACGAGGGACAGCCAGCCCCCACACCTCCGTGGCAGCGTACGTCCCACCTCAGTCAAAGTCCCTGCCCAATGTTTCTCCATTCTGCAACACCCAACCCAGCTCCCACGTCGCGGTCAGCCTCTGCAGAAGCCCACAGCAGCGAGCGCCAGACCAGGCTGCCAGCGGTGCCCAGTGCTGGGCCTCTTCCCACAGAGCCCAGGAGGGGACCGTGCAGCGGGCACAGCGGTCACGGCCACGGGCACCACGGAGGGAGGCGGCAGGGCAACACCCCCACTGTTGCCCCACACCACCGCTGACTACAGCTACCTCCCAGCAGTTTAAGCACACACCAGTCTTGCATCTCCACGCAGAGGAACCAAACTGCTCCCCAGGTTACCGACCAGCACCCACGGCACCCCAGACACAGCACTGGCTGCCATCAGCCCAGCTGTGCACACGCTGAGGGAAGCGAAGCAGGCTGAAGCTGGCCAAGCACCCAGGCAGAAGATCCCGCATGTTTGCCACCTACAGCCCCCCAGATGACTGGCTTCTCTGCTCTTCTGCAGCTGGGCAGGACAACCAGCCCGTGCAAGAGCGCAAACAGCTCAAGGCCCTGCTCTTTCACTGCCCTTCAGAGAGATGGCAAGCAGCAAGGTCTCCACCATCTTCCAGAAAGGGCAGGTCTGTACCAGAGAGCAGAGCAACCTGTGACAGAGAGCTCGGCTCCTGCAACGCTTTGCTCCCTCTCACACCAGTGCTGCAAGCCATCGCTCCTCCTGGAGGGATGACCCAATGAAGGGCCACAGCAGGGATGGTGGAGAACAGCTGGCCCTCTGATGTTACTCTGCATTTACCGCACCGCAGGCTTACACCAGCCCATCCCCACTAACCTGCACGTGGATACTGGCCACTTTTCTCCTGACCACATCCAGGCCGGCAGCTCCAGCACGCTGTAACTCAGTCAGAGTCCAGGGAGGGACAGCCATTTGTGTAAGCTCGTGCCTACCTCTTTGATGAGACACCGCTTCCCCCTGTGCCAGTGCACATTCCCGTAAGCGGGCTGCCAGGATCTCCTCTGCAAACCACCTCCGTCAGCTTCGGCTACGGGAGGTGCCAGTGCTGAGCCCAGGCAGGGACCCAGGTCCCACCAGGCGACATCGTGCTGCGGGCTCTCCTGGCGAGCTGCTGCTGTGCAAACCAGTCACTCCACTCAAGCCCTGAGCCTGCTTCCTCTTGAAAAGCACAGGAATGATGTGCGAGCTCTGTTCTGCAGACCTAGGCCTTTGTCTCGGTTCTTCACCGGTTCAGCATGGTAACAGCACTGCTCTGCCTACAGCAAGGAACAACTCAATAATTCCACTAAAGCACCGCAATTTCCAGCGGACTGGGCAAGGCCAGGCCTGCTCAGCAACACACAGAGACACAGGAGCGGGTAAAGAAAGCATCTTATCCTGCTGAGTGATGGGGAACCCTGGAAAAAGCAAAGGTACGGAAACCAAAGACTACGGAAGCGCTTCCGTGACCGGACAGCTCAGGGAGCCAAGGCAGGCCGAGCTCAAGGCACCCGCTGCTCTGCTCTCAGCCTCCCCTTCCTCACCGCAGAACCGCCCGATGCTTCCCTCGCCTGCCACGCTGGGCTCAGCCAAAATCAGCGCACAGGCGCTGCCTCCACGAACCAACCAGGCGCCATGCTGGCTGCAGCTGAAAGGCAGCACACGCAGCACAGAGCCCGGGCTCGGACTGTGCCCCTCAGCCCTCCAGGTCAGTGCTGGTGGGAGCGGGAGCAGGTGGGCCCACGGTCTCCAGCACACGGTCCTTCCTGGAGAGCGTGTGGAGAGACCAGCTCCACCCTGAAGCCGCGCGGACAGAGGGGGCAGCACCCTGGCAGCAGAAGCGGCAGAAGAAACAGTTAGAGGAGCCTTGATCCCTGCTGCAGCCAGGAGGTTAAAGAAGGACCTGTGCTGCAGAGAAGGGGCATGGCCTGGCATGCAGCCGACAAGCCCCTTTCTGCTGGGGCTTGGCAAACCTTTGGCACTCGAACCAGAACCCTCACATGCGAGACCCTACAGCCCCTGCCCCCAGCATTGCCTCTGCCCCGCTCTGGCCCCAGAGCCCCCTTCAGCACGCTGCCCTCCCAAACGCTGCCCTGCTGCCAGCACTGCTCCACCGCACTGCACTGACAGCAGCCCTCCGCAAACCTCTCACAGCATCGCTACCTGGGCTGGAGAGGGCAGGACGCTCCGGGAGCCGCAGCAGCAAGCAGGGTCGCTCTCCTTCCCTCAGCGAGCCTGGCCTCACTGAGCCCTGCCTGGGGATCCTTCCCCACGGAACACGCAGCACTGAGTGGTACCAGGGGGACAGGACCTGGTGAGACGCAGGCTCTGCCCTTCCGCCCCAATGCTCCTGCGATGCAGAGACGTAACTGGCCTCACACAACAGCTCAGCTCTGGCAGCGCATAGGCAGATGGGGCAGGGAGAGGCCAGCTGCGGCCATGGGAGGGAAAATGGATTGACATCACGGGGCACCAGGCGCCAGGCAGCAGCACAGCCAGGTGCGCAAAGCAGTGTACGGATGAGCCTTGCCAGTAACACAAGGAAATCCTGATGGAAACACCGCCCAGCCAATCCATATCACTTGGCTTGCTTGGACATTACCCATCGCCACTTTCCAGCCGATGGACGCAGAGGCAGGCAATGCCCCGGGTCGGTTCCAGGTAGCTTGAGCTTCCCTGGAAGCCAGAAGCCCACACACCACTGCCAGAGCAAGCAGCTGCCTCCCTCTGATCCACGATGGCTCGCGGCGTGGGCGCTGTGCTCGCTGCTTTTTGCCATTGCCCATGAGGAGGAAGGCCTCCCTGTCCTGCCGGAGGGCAGCTGGGCTGGCGCAGGGCAGAGGCAGAGCAGCAGAGGGACAGAGAGGACGGGAGAGGAGAGGGAAAAGGAAAGGAAGAGGCAGAAGCAGAGACAGAGGAAGAGGCAGGAGTACCAGAGGCAGAAGAACCAGTACCAGTGCCCATGGGTGTACTGGTACCAGTACCAGTGCCCATGGCGGTACTGGTACCGGTACCAGTACCAGTATCAGTGCTGGTACCAGTACCAGTGCCGGTACTGGTACCAGAGCCCAGTTGGAGGCAGGAGTGCCCGTGCCCGTGCCTGTGCCGGTGCCAGTACCATACCAGTGCCAGTGCCCGTGCCGGTACTGGTACCATACCAGTGCCCGTGCCCGTGCCGGTGCTGGTACCAGTACCATACCAGTGCCCGTGCCCGTGCCGGTACCATACCAGTGCCCGTGCCCGTGCCCGTGCCGGTACCGGTACCATACCAGTGCCCGTG
Source organism: Tetrax tetrax (assembly GCA_009806455.1). Taxonomy (NCBI): domain Eukaryota; kingdom Metazoa; phylum Chordata; class Aves; order Otidiformes; family Otididae; genus Tetrax; species Tetrax tetrax. Next base: position 255,104 of record WHYT01015834.1, read on the forward strand.
CCGGTGCCGGTACCAGTACCATACCAGTGCCCGTGCCCGTGCCGGTACCGGTACCATACCAGTGCCCGTGCCGGTACCGGTACCATACCAGTGCCCGTGCCCGTGCCGGTACCGGTACCAGTACCATACCAGTGCCCGTGCCGGTGCTGGTACCGGTACCATACCAGTGCCCGTGCCGGTGCCGGTACCAGTACCATACCAGTGCCCGTGCCCGTGCCGGTACCGGTACCATACCAGTGCCCGTGCCGGTGCTGGTACCAGTACCATACCAGTGCCCGTGCCGGTACCGGTACCATACCAGTGCCCGTGCCGG
>WHYT01015834.1:255436-291062 GCA_009806455.1 Tetrax tetrax
ACCTGCTTCATGGGGATGGCGCGCCCGCTGCCGATGCTGTCCGCTCTGCACTCCGGCGCCTTCTTCTCCCGATCCGGGTCCGCGCCCTTCCGAGACTGCAAGAGAAGAGACACGGGCCCGTTAGGGACGGGGCACGGGAAGGCTCGGCCCCGCCGTCCTCGGCCAGGCCAGGCCGCGCTCCCCCAGCCCCGGCCTCCCAGCGCGCGGGGCAGCCGGCGTGGCGCCCGTCCCCGGCCTCCCGCCACTTGTCCCCGGGCACAACGTCCTCTGCCCCCGCAACTGCCACAGAGCTGTCCTAGCAGAACGGGGCCGCCTCTGCCCCCCTCCCGCGGGGCACACAGGACATGGCACAGACAGAAATGGCGTGGGATGCAGGTGGAGCATGGATGGAAGCAGGGGAGGCTGGGGCAGTGAAGGAACTCACACCTCTACTAATCCAACAGATTTATTCTGGTAACACACTTGCACCATACAAAGTAGCACAGGTCACCGGGCAGAGATACCAGCCCCTTACAAAAGAGCATGGACAATAAATATCTACCACACGTCTAGAGAGCTGAGAGCAAAACCCGCCCGCTCCCGAGGGCAGCGGCGGTGCGAGCAAACCCCAATAAATACAATATGAAATATACAGTCTGTCGAGCGGAACTCATTCAAAGTGCTTAGGACAGAGGGAAATACCAAGTCATACACGGCATGGAGCACAACCAATACATTCAGAACCACAACAATGGCAGAAGGGCAGCGGCAGCGTCTCTCTGGAGTGTCCTACACACCCCCTCGGTCCGGGAGCGCCCCATGTGCTTTGGATCAGAAAGGGACACGAGCCCCACGCGCCTGAGACACGATTCACTCGCTTTTGGGCCCAGAACAAAACAAAGAGATTGAAAGAGAAGAAAACTAAAGAGACACAGATGGCTGCTCTGCTGCGAGGAGGAAGAGGAGGAGGAGCAGGAGTCCATGCAGGCTGCAGGAGGTGCGGCAGGGAGGAAGGAGCCGCGTGCTAGCGGCAGGCGCTAACGGCAGCTCCCGCAGGCAGCAGCAAAGCGTCTTTGGCCCGTCCAGCTCCACTCGCTGCTGTCGCCCAGTCCCGGCGGGTCTGCAGGTCTTCCCGTCCCATCAGGGTCGTCCGCCTGGCATCCCCGAGCACGGAAAGTGCCTAGACAGCATCCGGCAGGCCCAGAAATGTCCCAGCTTAAAGTGCAGGCGCAGGCCGTCTCAGCGCTTCCTAGACTTTACATTGGGGGGATTTAAAAGGCTCCTGCTGTCTCCGAGGGGGGGACCCATGCTGGCTGGAGGGCGGGCGAGCCTCTAATCTTAGATCAATCCCAGTGCCCATCCCTTATCCGGCCCTGGAGAGGCAATGAAAAGTGAGAGAATTTGTACAGAGGTGCCGTGTGTAACCACCTGGATCTTCTAATTTGGAAGGAGTTGGAAAGGCCTTTTTGTTGATGAAAAGTTGGAAACAGTGGCACATATCTGCAAATATCGAAAGAATAAAGAGTTTGGCAAGTTATACTCAGAACACGGACACGAGTCTGTCAGCGATGGGGGCCAGCGGACAGGCGGACAGACAGGCCAGGAGCGGGCGCCGGCGGCAGCAGCAGTCGGGGTTTGGGCTCCGGCTAGGGGGGACGGGGCGGGCGCCTCTCGGGCAGAGCCTGTTCCCACCTGGTGGTCTCCGGCACGCAGACCCCCGCCTCTGCAGCAGCGGGGTGCAATCTGGCGTGGGGAGCAGGAGGGGAGTGGGGAGCGAGAGCAGGAGAGGAGGAGGAGGAGAGGAGGAGGACTAGAGGCGAAGGAGCCAGGCACAGCTCGGGACTGGGGCTGCGGCTGCTCCCAGAGCTGAGCGCAGCACAGCCCTGCCCAGCGCTGGACCTCAGACCGGGGGGCCCCGCGGGGACGGGGGCTGCTGGCTCACTGGCTACGCCTACGCTGCCTGCCTGGGAAACGCTAGCGGCAGAAAACCAACCCTCCCTTCCCTTCCCTGCGCTTCCCGGCCCTGTCCCGCTGCGGGAGGAGGTGTCAGGAGCTGCTGCTGCTGCCACGACCAAATGGGATGAAGACTTCGACGTGAGCCATGTATGTGCACCAGCACAAGAGCAAGCGAGTGAGCGTGAGCCCCGGCACCGTGGCGAGCCAGCGTGAGCCCGGATGAGCACGGGTGAGCCCCGCAACGAGAGCGAGCAAGCCTGAGCCCAGAATGAGAGCCAGTGAGAGCCCTAGACGGATGATGACGCCCACAGCAAATAAGCGTAAGCCCCACAGCAAGCCACCCTCCTCCCGCCGTGAGCGTGCGCCCACGCCAAGCAAGCCCAGCATGGGGCTACAGGAGGAGTGAGAGTGAACATGAGCTGACGGCGAGTCCACAACCCGTCGGCGCGCGGGCGAGCAGGATGGGTGGCAGTGCATGAGCGCCCGCGCGCACCGGTGCACAGCAGCAAGCATGAGCACGAGAAACGGCGGGGAGGGAGGAGAAGCACCCAGCAGTGCTGAAGTGCAACAGTAAGCATGACCACGGACAACAGAGACCTGCAGGGCATCTCCAGGGAGGCTGAGCACGCAGAGCAGGGCAGGGCCGGTGAGGAAACAACCATGCGTCAGGAGCAGTGGGTGCGCTCAAAGGGCGGTGGGTGCTGGGAGGAGGCTGGCGGGGGACCTGCCAGGCAGCACGGGGAACGGGGCGCGCAGTGCGCTGGGGAAGGGTCGGGAGCACATGCATACAGAGAACAGGGAGGTACACAAAATGCAAATGGTGGGGAGCGCACAGAGCAGCCAGGACACGAGAGCAGATGCTTCCAGGATGCCAGAAGCTGGAGATGGGGACACTCCCAGCGTGAGGAGTCGGGGGAATCTGGGAAGCCAACAGCACGGTGAGAGGGATGGGGCACGGGACACTGTGAATTTGTGTGGTCTGGGCCCAGAGCGATGGCGGCTGTTCACACAGGGCAACACAGTACAACATGTACAGGGACTTTGTGGTGACCGGTTCCACAGACAGCAGACAGGACCGTACCGAGCAGTGTGGCTGGAAAGCACATTCAGATGGGCAGGAGGAGGGAGGCCTGAGCCCAGCGCATTTACAGGGGCACCGGGGGAAAGGAGCACACTTACACAGGGAACAGAGGCTACCTACGCTAGCCTGGGGACTGGGAGCGCGTGTGCGCTACAGCGAGGGGAAACTCGTGGGCTGCGCTGACAGCGAGAGCAAGTGTGTGGACAGGGGTGCGTGTGCGCTGCGTGGACGGCTGTGTGTGTGGTGCGGGAGCGTGCTGAGAGGCAGGCTGCAATTCAGCTGTCAGAGAGAATAGCTGCCAACGCACCCTGCACCACCTGGGGCCCGCGGCTTTGCTGGCTCGCTAACGCCTCCCCTCGCTCCACGTCCCGCCGCAGCTCCCAGGCGCACTGCTCGAGTCACGCAGACGCGTGGGTACTGGAGCGAGGGGGCCCGGTGCCGCACGCGGGGCTCTGCACAGCACAGCTGGCACCTAAGAGCAGGCCCAGTCGCCAAGGGCTTCGTGCCACGCTCGGGGACAGGGACCCGAGGAGGGGACGAGCAGGGACAAAGGGCAGCTCTCCCCAGTACAGAGTGGAGCTCTGCTTGTGCACACGCACACGCACCCAGCAGCACGCCCTGGCACACGCCTGTGCGTGTGCGGCACGGCCAGCCCTCAGGCTCCCCCGTGCACGCCCATGAGGAGCAGCTCTCAGCACCACGCTCCCTACGCACACAGAGCCTCCCTCCCTCCCCGCTGCGCACACCCCTGCTGGGACACCCGCCCTGCGTCCCCGCCACCCTGGCCAGCGCAGCACGGTTCACCTTGAGACCAGTGCTTAAAACCTGCGGGGCCAGACTGCTGCAACCCGCTCCATCCCCTCTCCTTGCCTGACCCTCGGAAAACTCCTCCCAAGGCTCCTCCGACCTCAGCGGCGCTTACCGTGAATATGTTGGAGCGCCGCTTGGACTGCTTGCGGATGGGGGTGGGCGTATTGGAGGCAGCAATGGTCTCAATCCGCAGCTCCCGCTGGCTGATGCTGGGTGTGGAGGGCACCGAGGAGGAGTAGTCACTGAAGGCTCCTCCACCATTGGTGGCCTAGGGCAGAAGGAGATGGGACAGTCAGACAGAGACAGGCAGCTGCCTGGGGGCACCACTGTGGAAATGGGGGCAAGGAAGTGTGGTGTGGGACCGGGACAGGGGAGACAGCCTACACCATGCATGGCTCCTGCCCAACGGGGGATCCTGAGAAAGCTTTTTCCCTGCTTTCTGCTTCAGTTTTTCCACTGGTAAAACGTCAAAACTCTGAAACAAACAGTAAGGAGCAGCGAATGGACAGACATCTGTGCCGGGTGTCGGCCCGCAGCCAAGGAAGCCCTTCCGAAGGTCTGGAGCAAGGGCACGGCAGCAGCAGTGAGCCACAGCCCTGCACAGCAGCGGCTGGTCCTCCTCACAGGGACATGGCTGGGGACACCTCAGCCTGCTTGACCTGAAGGACGGGCTGCCACAAGCCAAGCTCATGCTCTGCGTAAAACCCATCTCTGCCGCTGGTTTGGGGTTTGCCCAAGCAGACGCCAAGGGTGGCACACACCTTTTGTGCCTGCGGACCACTGCGGCCTTGGCAGCAGCGGCCCATTGCTGGGAACACGTGGGACACCACACTGTGTCTTCACTAACAGCTGGCCGGCCTTCAGGGAGAGGGGAAGACCCTACGGTGCAGTCTGCGCAACCATCTCAGCAATGCACAGACACGTAGCTGCTCGCCCCCATCCTGCTCACCGGGCACCGGCCTGAGCTCACGAGAGGTCCCAAGGAGCAACACCTGCACAAAAGCGGTTCAGATCTGCAGCCCAGGACCTCTTACCGCAACAAGGCACGTGGCAGCCCGAGCTCTCTGGCGGTTCTGCCGATCTTTAACAGTATTTCAGAAACACAGGGAAGCAGCTGCCCTAGAGAGCTCCCCTCACAGGGAGCAGCCCGTCTGCAGCCGCATCCGACAGCCCTGGGACTTCCTCTGCTCCCACCTACTGCTTACAGCAGAAAGGGCAAGCGCTTGCGGGATGAGGATCTACCAGAAGTGCTCAGTGAGAAAACACCCACGTGCATGCCGCACCCAGAGAGACCTGAGCCTTATTCCAAGACAAGCACTTAAGAAATGTCGGAAGCGTGAAGGAGGCTGTGCAGGCAGAGCTGCAACCGTGACCCACAGCCCAGCCTCCTAGAAAGGGTGCAACTTTCACCCAATCCATGGATCGTCTCCTCTTTGATGAGAGAGAGGCGAGAAGACGCACAAAAGAGAGCTCCTCTTAAGAGAGGAAAGAGCCACCCAAGAATCAGCCCAACTTCTTCCCCTCTGAGGCAGAGCGAGGGACTCCTGACTGAGGGCAGCCAGGTGTGCTGCAGAACTCCTGCTCCGGAAAGGGCTCGGAGGGGTGGTGGACACCTCATCCCTGGAAACATACCAGGCCAGGCTGGACGGGGTTCTGAGCAACCTGATCCGGTTGGAGATGTCCCTGCTCCGTGCAGGGGGGTTGGGCTGGGTGGGCTTTAACGGGCCCTTCCCACCCAAACCATCCTGTGAGTCTATGATGCTATGCCTCTGAGATGATCTCCTTCACAGCCATGTTCGGGGAGCCAACAGCTGCTTCTGGGAAGTGACAGTGTCCCTACCTGCCAGGGCGACCCAGGCTCTGGAGCAGCTCCACAACAGCTCGCCTGCAGTCACAGCAGAACACCCTTCTGCAGCAGGGAGGTGAGGCCCGTGGGGAGGCACGCTGCCCTGACAGAACGTCCTTGAAGGCCACCGCCTCTGGGTGGGTCTGGAAGGCCCAAACCCCACGCTGGAGACAGGGCACCACCAAGCGACAGGCGCTCGGCAGCCTGCCCAGCTCCCCAGCCGCTCAGCAGGGAAGGAGAGCCTTGCACCGACAGGCGCTCGTCGGTCTGAGCTCCCACCCAGCCCGGCAGCACGCGTGGCTCAAACCGAGGAGCTGCAGGCCACACAGCTGCCCCGCGGCTTTTGGGAAAGCCTTGCTGCGAGCAGGCAGCCTCCCCCCGAGTTCGGGGCTTGGACTGTCCCAAGCCTGTCCAGAGACAGGAGAGCTTCCGGAGCCCTGAAACGCAGAACAAGTGGGAACCCAGTCTGCCTGTACTTCTCTGTGCGGAGAAGGGGCCGGGCACGCCGTCCAGGCAAGCGAACATCGCCAGGGAGCTGCTCCACAGGCCGTCCAGCTGGCGAAACGGGTGCTGACCCAGGGAGTGCTGCTGCCATGTCCCCGGGCAGGAGGGGCCACCAGGGACACGGAGATGCAAAGCAACATGCCACCCTGCCAGTGACTCGTGAACCTTTAACGGAGAGCTCCTGTGCCACAGGTTCAGCACGGCGTGCAGAAGTGTTCTGCAAACGCTGTGACGGAGGAACAGACGCAGAGGGCTAGGGCTACCGAGTCAAAGAGAAATGGCTGAGGCAGCTCAATTAGGACCAGGCATAACAAAACACGTACAATCAGTATTTAACTGATCCATGGTGTGCGAGCCATGTCAAAAAAAAAAAAAAAAAAAAAAAAAAAAAAAAAAAAAAAAAAAAGAAAAAGATTCACAGTGCAAGAGAAGAGACTGCTGATGCTGGAACGCAGACAGCCTGCTACCAGCAAGGTGCGCCAGGCAAGGCTGCAGGAGTCCAGACACCCCTCTGAGGTGCTCTCCTGACCTGGCTCTGGGTGTTTCGGGAACCTTGTCTGCACATTTGTGAGGCTGTGACCGAGGGGAAGATTCCGCTGAGATGAGGCTGTGGAGTTTGAGCTCCTGCCATAGCAGCTGGGACAAACCCTACAGATGTTAGGTGATGGGCACCCAAAGCTCCTAGGAACAAATCTTGCTAACTGTAGTTTATATTTTAGGGTTAGGGGAAATGCAACCTCACTTGTAACCTTTGTCTGGCCAGAATAATATTGCTCAGCCCGTCAGCTTGCTCAGTGCTGGAGACAAGTCACAGTTACGGTCTTTCTCAAGAAACAAAGGACACAAGCACTGGAGCTGCTGGTGTCCCTCAGACAGCCACACCTCAGGAAAGGTACTGGGGCTGAAGGACGTTCCGCACCAAGCTACAGAGGCTTGTGTGAGGGCTGGGACCACCCCCTGGGCTTGGGGGCAGAGGAGTTCCTCCGAAGGCAGCCAGCAGCGCAGGCAGTCCTGAACCGCCACTCTGCTCAGTGAAGCAGACAGCTCCCAGTATGGATCCAGGGACCCAGAACAAATCACAGGGATGTGGGAGAACCCCGAAAAGACAACAGATCTGAGCAAACACCTTACATTTGCTCCTGGCAGCTACCCTGCTGATCCACCTGAACAACCACCTGTGGCTGCTACTGAAATGTAAGAACACCGCAAAAGCTGAAAACTCAGCACAACACACGCGGGACAAATCCCTCTCTTTAGTGTGTAATGGGTGATATTGTGAACCTCAGAGAATACCAAGAGTGCCACAGGGTGCCCGAGCAGGGAAGAACTCAGCTGAAGCTAAGGTGTAGTGACTCTTGGCATAAAAAGGCACCAGGCAGAATGAGAAGTTAGATTTGGGAAGGGCTCTGAACAGAAGAGCGCAAACGAACAGCACCCACCGACTCAGCCTCTGCACAGGAACGGGGAGAAGCCAGTGCAGAGTCCAGGCCATGAGATGGAGGGCACTGTCAGCTGAGCGGGCTACGGGACATGGGCTTCCACGGGGAAGTGCAAACACCACCGAGGCACGCGCTGACGGAACCCTGCCGAAACGTGCTGCTACAGGCAGGGAAGCGCTCACTACCGAGCACAGGTGAGCTGCAGCTTGTGTTTCATTTCACTTGCAAACTTTAACTTCTCACCTCTTTGCTCTCTGCCTAAAGCCTTGGTAAACGCATTTCCTGCTGCCACCGCCGAGCCCACACAGGCCTGCAGACCAGGGCCATCAGGGCGAAGCCACCACACTGGCGGCCCCATGCCAGGAAGGCAGCTGAGTCAGGCTGGGCACGGCTGGGCACCCAGGCAGCGTGGGGGGCCTGGCAGCGGCGCCCAAGGCCCGGGGGAACCACGCAGCTCGCTCCACCAGCCTGCAAGGCTCGCTGCAGGGCGCCTGCGTCACCTCCCGCCAGCTGCTGGGAACCAGCTCCCTGGCAGAAAGAAACTTCATCCCGCAGCAAACAGGCAACGGTGACTCACCCCACAGCCTGGGGTGCTCCTAAAGGCATCGCTGGGTCCCTGAAGGACAGAGAAAGGGGCAGCAACAGCAAGGGAACCAGGTGGAATAACTGCAAGTACGACAAGCACCCACTGGCCCGAGAAACTCCCGCCCACCCTGCAGGCAAGGGACAGGCAGCTGCCAGAAGGGAGCACGGTGCAAGTCAAGGCCAAGAGCAGGGCTCCCAAACCCATCCAACCTGCTCGCCCAGTGACGGGTGCGGGCAGGGCGCAGGAGAGCAGAGCCCAAACCAGCTGGCAAGCAGGAGCTTCCCTCGGAGGCTGCAGGGTCCTGGGGCATCTGAGGTCTCTGCTCAAATGGGCGCAGATCCACATCCCACGAGCCGCGGGACAGCCTGAGGGACAGACCTGGTGTCCCCAAGGGAGCGTGCGGGACTCCTGGGGCTGGCCCTGGCTCCTGCCGCACCTGAGGACCAGGGAGATCTGAACACGGCGTTCAGGGTCACAGCCCTGACGAGCACATCTGGCACACTCGTGAGTGCTGGTGGAAAACCCTGACCACAGCTGACCTGCCACTACAGCTCCCTTCCTCTCCATCCTAATGGAAGCAGCGTCCTCTGAGGCACCAGGCACCACTGTGGAATAAAAGCAAAAAACTCCAAAACTCCCCAAACCAGAAATGACAGCAGGGCCTCTGGCTAGTCCAAGAACTGTTCCATAAGGGGATCACCCACTGGGAAAAGACACCAAAACACCTCACAGCACTGCTGTCCCAGAGCCCTGCTAGTTTAGGAACCTGGCAGAGTCACTAAGATTTGGAAATGGGCCACCACCTCACACCAGGAGAAGAAAGTCCTCCAGACAGATAGGTGACAAGATCGCCAGGGTCCTCCGGGGTCTCTCCTCTCCCAGTAATTGCAATGGACTGGCCAGATTGTCACAACTGCCATGAGACCAGACAAGCACTGCCCATTTCCAAAAAAGCTGGTTTGGCTTAACTAGTAGCATCAAACCACTTCCAGAAAAGATGTCCTCAGGATGAGAGGCAGGGTTGGCTCCCAGCTCCCGCCTGCCATAAGCCACCCTTTGCGGGGACCACCTGTTCCCGTTTCCAGAAGAGAAATGCCACCTTTGCAGACAGCTCCAGACGACAGAGCTGCCCCTGCCCTCATGGGCCAGGAGACCAGGCACCGAGCAGAACATCCTTCTCATCTCAGATGGCACCACCACCTTCCCGGGCACAAAACTATGAAGGGAAGCGGACCTCAACCGTAGCTACCGGCAGAAGGGAGGAGGGATGACCCGGGGAAAGGGAACGCTGTTGCTAACAGCCCTCAGGAAGGCAGCCTACTGAGGGGAACGGCATGCTGCCTGAGATGCCCTCAAAGCCTGGAAGGGGCAGAGCTGTGCTGCCAGCACTCACGGGCAGGCAGGCAGCACCTCTCAGCACCCAGACCCAGGCTCTGCAAGGACGGAGCGGTGCACGGGCTCCCAGGGACCCCTCCTGGCCAAGCACTTGAGATGAAAATGCCAGGCCTGCTCTTCCAATCCCTCTGTCCCAGCGTGTCTTGCCTGCGTACATGACCACCTAGCTGCGGTACACGGCAAACAAAAGCTCCTAACTATTCCTTGTCTGGCTTCCTTCCATCTCATCTCCATGTTAAATCCCGTGTTCCCAAACCCTTCCTTGAGATCCTTTTCCCTGTGCCAGTTCCTTCTCTCTTACTTGCAAAGGCAAGCAAGAAACCTTGGTGAGAACCCCGTACCCTCAGGTGGAAGAAGACAGAACACAGCACTACTTCGTGAAGACCCTGCCGCTCTCAGGTTCGTCCTCCCTGACAGTGTGCAGCTGCCCGTCTCCTCCCAGAGCTGCCGCTGGGTACCGCAGTGCCAGGAGCAGAGCACACCTCCCAGGAGCAAGGCCACCACCACCCAGCCCCACAAGCTGCTCCGGCACCTCCGCAGCCCGGACTTGGAGAGCAGCGCCCAGCAGGACGGCGGGGCTGCCCGCACCCAGCTCTCTCCCGCGTCAGGGACAGCCGCTCCAGCTCATGCTGGAGAGCGTTCCCTTTGGTGTGTCACCATCGCAGGGCACTCCTGAGCAGCGACTCCGGGCTCTCCTGCACCCCTGCTGCAGTAACTGCCTGGTCACTGTGCTCACTACTGGATGCGCGTCCCGCACGGGCAGCAAGCCCATACGCACCAGAGCGTGGGGGCTGCTCGGCCCAGGCTCGTGTTCGAAATGTCAGCAACCAGAGAACTTGTGTTCCTCAAACTCAGTTGGATTTTCTCTGAGGACAGCAGAAGCAGTTCCAGAACCTCATTCCTGAGCCCAAGCAAGAACGGGAAATATTTCACAGCATTTTATGATCACTCACCAGTTCCATTACTCCAGACTCTATTTTTAGGAGAAGTGCTTTTCGTAATGGAAGAGAGATGTGTAAACACCACAGCAAAAGCTACTGCAGCAGGTCATGGGCAACCAAAGGGGTTTGCGGCTGAGCCCCAGAAGACTGAGGGAACAGGAATTGAGTTTGATCTCACTATGGTGTCCAGGTTTGCCGAGCGCAGGAGGGACGCAGCGTTAGACAGGCACGGAGCACGTACAGGGGAGGCAGGACAGAGGGAAGAAGCTCCAGAGGACATGGCCCATCATTATGCTGACACCGCTAGAACCCAGGTGACCAATAAATAGTTCTTGCTCAGGCCTCATGGTCAGCTGCAATCTCCTGTTAGCTGCGGGCTGCGTTACTTCCCTTTCGCAGCTCTGATGTCCCACCAGAACTACCTAGGTCCCTCCGCAAAGCCCCCGGAGCACAGCAAGGTGCTGAGAGGAAAGGTCCTGTCTGGAGCCAAGGAGCCAGCATCCACCTCTATGCAGATGCCATCTGCAGACCGGGCTGAAAGGGTCTCTGCAGGAGGAGAGGAAAGTAGGAGTTTTCTGAGCAAAGACCTCTAACAAAGCTCATGACACGCAGTGAGAAACCTCTTCCCATGCCAGAACTCTGCTTCCCCACGACCAGTCTTAAATCTTCTGTTCTAGCACCTTCTTTAAGAAGTTCTTCCTTTCACAGCCATGTACACTAGCGGTCAGGTCTGCTCCATTTCAGCCTTCACTCTCCTCAGCTGAACAAGCCGAGTGCTTGACCTCCTCCTGCCTTAGGGTCCCTTTTCCCTCCCACGTGCTTTCTGCTGTTCCTGCACCAGTTCCAACGCACACCAACACGAGCGACTGGAATCAGACTGTGAGTCTGGCATCCCCACACCCCTCACTCAGGGAACACGTCTTTAGCTTCCCTACAAACACGTTTCCCAGCACAGCAAGTGCTGTCACCATGTATTTATCAGGACCCTTTTCTCACACTTTGGACATTGAATAAAGTATTAAACACATGTTCAGCTTCTTGCTGAGGAACACTGCCCTCGGCCATCTTCCACTCCGTCCCCCTTCCAGTACGGAGTGCCTCTCCTTCCCAGTCACTCTCTTGCTGTTCACACTTTGCTAATAAAATCCTCAAATTACCACACACACTCAAACCTGCGTTTTCCTGGGACTTTGCTCCCACTGAACCCCTCCGAAAGCAACAACACCAGACGCCCTGCAGAGGGTCGTGCGGGTGCATATGCCTTGCAAGCAGCTGTGCTCGCTCTGGGTCCCAAGCTCGCTGGCCACAAGCAAGCTCTGATCAGAAAGCTGTGCAGCCTCACCGTGCAGCCCTGCCTCTCAGCAGGGCTTAGCTATTGGCTTGCACACAGAGACCTCACCTGAACTGGGTGACTGGGAGCCCTGGGAAGCTGGTGCAGGTCTCTGCAAAAATCCGTACACGCCTGCTTGCAGTCCAGCTGTAGAAGCCTAGACAGTCAGGTGTAAACTTCACGTGGATACTTAAAAATTCTTGATGTCAGGGTCCATCCAGCGGCTGCAGACCCTACCCAGGTTTGCAGAGGAACAACCTCCCCTGTGGTGCTACCCCAGAACCACCAAACTCCTCCCGGGGACTGAGAGCCCCAGGTGCACCCCAAGATTCAAAGCCAATCCCCTTACAAAAAAAAGTGTCAGTCTGGCAGGATTTGTTTTGCTGAGCTTGCTTTGCATTTTCCTCAGTTTTACCCAGTCCTCTGAGTCCTTAGCTACTCTTTTCCTCAAAAACCATTCCAACCGTTGCTCACTGCCACGGCAGCCAAGGGGCTCAGGCTGCACCTCATCTTCCATGAACCCAGCTGCTGCCCTTGCTGCTCCTCGGTCCGAGAGCACCGTGCCAGATAGACTGATTTCCACAAGTCCTTGCTACAGATCTGTGACTCCATATGCCACCTGCTTCAGCGGTGGAACCTGTTGTGACTGCCCCTGGGGAGCAGCAGAGCCCAGTACCTCACCGCCCTCACCAGAGTGCCAGCTTGGCGTTTGTGTGCGTGCTGGGACCGGCAGCAAAGCCCTAACGCAATCAGGGGGCTGCCCAAAGGACCTCCTTCACCAGCCACTCACCATGGCAGCCTGCTCTGGTTTCTGACGTGCCCCCCCGCACCAGTTCTGCTCCTCCAGAGCCACAGAACAAACACTCCCGGCTTCGCCATCCTCCCAGCGCGGAGACCTCGGCAGTCCCTGCCAAACCAGCGCTGTGCCGGAACAGCACAGAGCCCTTCCTCTGGCAGCGGGGCAGAACCTCCTTCTCCTCTGCTCCTCCTCCGATCCCCCGCTGAATCGGCCCCTCCACAGCACAGCCCCTAAGCCGCCCACGGGTATACATGATACAGGCCATCCTGCTCCCGGGGGAGCGGGCCAGTGCGCAGCCGTGCCCACCTGGGCCAGCCCGGCCAGCAGAGCCAGAGCCAGGCCCCTTTCACAGACCTCCTGCTCCGCCCAGGAGCTTCCCTGCTGACGCTCACGGCTCTGCCACCAGTGTCCAACCACGACGCCATCTCGGCAGACCATGAGCCAGTCCCAGTGGTCCAGACACGCACCCTGACCTCGGGGCAAGCATCAGGCTGCCCTGGGCTACGACAGAAGTGCCAGAGAGATGACCACTCTGCTCTTCCAAAAGCTCCTGCGGGGCTGCAGAGCAAGCCTAAGGCTAGGCTAAACACTGTGTGCTGAGGGAACTGGGGGGGCGCAGAGGAGCATGTGGGGTCCCCAGCTTTCCCCGCTCCCGTTTCCCACCTGGTTGATGTGAACAGAAGGAATGGAGGCCGCAGAGACAGACGAGTGGCTGGGTGAGTTGGGCAGGGACTTGCAGGGGCCAATAGAAAGCTGCTGCTTCTTCCGTAGAGCCACCACCTTCTGAGCCACTGGAGGAAGGGAGAAAGGGACAGGGTCAGAGTCCAGACAGCAACATTCTCCACCCGCGGATTTCTGGAGGGCTTCAGTGAGACCCAGGCCCTTCTGACTGATGCCCCCACCTGGGGCTCACCCCCGGTATGAACAGGGAGGATTTCTGCGGAACACCCAGCCTTGCAATCTCCACTGCCGGCCACTGCCACGCAACCCAGCTGCAAGGCTTCCATGCTGATCATGCTGAGTCCCCAAAGGCCACCTGCTCTCCTGGGACTCACATAGAGCTGTGACTTCATAAGAACACCAAGGAGCCACCCAGAGCCCCGGGCTGCTGCAGACAAATCCCTGGGCAGCCGCGCCACTTCTCGGTCACCCCTCACAGCAGCTCCAGGAGCCAGCTATCAAACCGAACAGCCTGGGCAACGCCACCTCCATCCACCTGGGCCCCTGCGACCCTCACATACTTGAAAAACTAACGTGAGGAACAATTCTCCAGTTCCTCACCGCCTGAAGCCAAAAGCCCCAAATTGCATTTCAACCTTCCCGATCTCCTGCCTTTTTTGGAAATAAACATCTTGACCAAAGAGCATGACAGCAACCAAGCTGGGCTGCTGGGGGATTCAGGAGAACATGTCGCCACTCCTCGTTTTCTCCTGCACACTGGCCATGTACCCCACCATCACAGGAGGAACCTCTCAGACAACACGACGACGGCACTGGGAGCACCACACAGCCAACCCAGCACGCCCCATATCGTGCACCCTTGCAATAAGGAGCTGCCACGTTCCTTCTCCAGAAAGACAGAAGCTGTTGCACCACACACGTGGTGTGACTGAGCCCACTTGGAAAAGTCAGATGCCGAGAGCAAGTGCAGAACTCCACCACCTCACAGTGGCAGTGCCACGTCCCGTACAGAGACAGACGATGGCGTACTGGACCACCGCTGCCATCTGCTCGGCTGACAAAGCCGGGAGCCTGTCCAGACTCCCGTGCTAAACGTTAGTGCCATAAATAGCAGGCACTCCTCCCGCACCCACCAGACAGACACGTTCACCCGCTGGTTCTTCCTACTCTCCTCCCCTCCATCCTCCCCTCCAGCAGCTTCACCCACTGTTGGCTGGGCGAAGCATCTCTCCTTCAAACACCGCCCAGGCACACGGCAAGCTCAGGCACCCCAAGGGCCAGAAAAGATTCAGCAGAACCCCTCAGCAACTGCTGTCCTGGGCTGGGAGCCTGGCAGAGGCTCTGCCTTGTCACAATAGAATTCCTCGTGGTACAATAGAATTCCTCGTGAGGCCAGCACGGTCACACTGGTGGTGACAACATCTCACCAACCCTTAACTGAGGCCTTTGCACGTCTGCTTGCCAGGCTGAGGTTCTTCCACTTCTGAACATCGGCCAGACTCTTTCAAGGATCATTTCTGTCATCCTGTAAGCCAGTCCCTGGGATCACTTGCGTATCCCAAATTCTGTGGTTGCTGCACGCAGCTCAGTGATGTACAACCAACGAGCCCTCCCTGTGTGCAGAACCCCTGTCCAGATTCATCGCTCGGCATTTGCCAAACGCCACGTGCAGTGCTGCTGTGAGTACTGGCACCTGGGCATCACGCAGTATTTTAAAGCACACCACAGCACCCTGTCCCAGACGCCCTGCAGAAATCGCTCTGCAGACACCGGCAGGAGCGGTCAGCTCTGGGGAACACCTGGACAGGGAGGAGGTGCACGCGAAGGCCTCCAGCGACGCACCGAGGGCCCTGCAGAAAACACCTTGGGGTGGGGTGCAGGACCTTGCACACCCCCTAGGCACAAACTGTTGGGCTCTCCGTTGAACTGCTCCTGCCAAACCCTTCCTCAGGAGCATCATCCGCTGTCCTGGAAGACACGGCAATGCTCCTGATCACCAGGAACAAACAAACGCACACCCGGTCAGGAGGAGGGACACCCATGCCCAGCTGTCCCACTCGGGACGCAGAAACCCGAACACCCCCTGGGCAGGAGAGCCAAAACCAGCACTGGGCTTTCAAGATGAAGCCAAGTGTGCTGTCCCGCGGCTGAGTGGGAATGATGGAGAGCAGCAATGCCACCAGCATGCCAGCAGCAGTGCACGCAGCCCGCCTGCCATGGCTCTCTCCAGACCAGCTCTGCAAACCGCTGAGCTGCTAGGACCCTCTCCTCCCAGGCCCACCGCAGCATTCGCTGTCCTTGCCCTTTCCCAGCCGTTCTTCCCACTGTTCCTCACACGGAGGCAGGAGAAGGGGAGACTTAAAAGCCACCTGCCTGACAGGGTGGTCCCAGTTTCCCTGGGAACACCAAACCACTGTGGAGGCTGCGGGATGCCGAGGGGCTCCCTGCCAGTGGCCAGTGTGCACGGCTGCTCCCTGGGCTGACTTCTCAGACCACCCCAGAGACACATCAGCAGCAGGAGAGGGAACGTCTCTCTGTGCTTCTGCGTGAGCACAGCAGCCCTGCGACCGGGATCTTCAGCCCCGCAACAGGAGATTCCTGGAGCGTCACAGACTGATGCAGGGGAAGGAGGATCACCAGCTCCAGCCCAGAGGATGGAGGCGCTGGAGCCTGATGAAGGGCTCAGGCCGGCGACTTGCCCTCAGCCCATCCTGCTGTGCTGCGATGAACCACGCTGCATTTCTGCCTCCAGGCAGCCCTCCTGCACTGATTCCCAGGCTTGCACCCATGCAGCTGCTCCCCTTGTAAACACCAACAGCACAGCTCTCCTCCCTCCCAAACACAACTCTGTGCTGCCCAGCCACTCAGCACCACACCAACCCTTCCTCATGCACCAAACGCAGATCCCCAGCTGCGCTCCAGGAGACAAGGCAGAGAAAGGGGACAGGGGAACGCGCAGTCCCACTACAGGGCAGGGGAACGCACGGTCCCATTTCACGGCAGGGGAACGTGCAGTCCCATTTCAGGGCAGGGGAATGCGCAGTTCCACTACAGGGCAGGGTCCCGTTTTACTTAAGCAGACTGCAAACTGCCAGGACACAGTGTAGGTTCCCTCTCCGACCTGCAGCACCCCTGTCAGGTGGACTTCTCTCCAAGTCTAAGCAGTCTTCACGCTGTCCCCGCGAGGAACAGCTGCCTCAGCCGGCTCACACAGACTGCTGAGCCGCACAGGCCCACCCTGGGGGTGCCGCCGTTCCCTGCAGCCCCTCTGCTCTCTGGAACAGAGGACAGCCTCTGCAGGAGAGCAGAGAAAGGTGCTGCCCAGCCCTCCCTGCGGTCCCTCGCGCACAGCCACGCACAGGTTCACCTGCATGCCCCATACACAGTATGTCCTGCTCCTTGGAGCCGGTCTGCGTGTGCAAAGCAACGGCACTGCACACAAACGGGTGCCTAACTACCCTGGCCCCATGGCAGCACGCCGTCCTGACCGAGAGCCAGCGGTCTAGGCAGCGCGAGCCCCCTCTCTGGGACAGCACCGCTGCCCTGTCTCGCCGGACACCCTCCGTCGGCTGCAGTTACCGTCCTGGAAGACTCTCTCCACGTTCAGTCCGTAGGTGGCACAGGTCTCGTAGTACGTGCAGCGCTTCAAATCATTGGAAAGCTTCCGCGCCCGAGAATCGTCAATGACCCGGGGGTTGGTGGCGCTGATGGCATCTGGAAATGAAAGGGAGAGGAGGCTGAAAGGCAAGCGCCTGTGTCCCAGCTATCCTCAGGTCCCAGGGCACGCTCCTGGTCTCCATCCCTCCCTTCGCTCTGAGATCCCCACTCTCACAGCACATTCCCTGTCCTACAAATGCCTTCGACAACAAAATCCCACCTTTGTAGAAAAAAAGATTTGTTGGATGAACCTTTTTAAATGAACCAGCTTTGAAACGAACGCTATTCGACTCTCCCAGCCACCCAGCCACTGACGGTTCTGAAGACAGAGGGCAGGAACCAGCGGGAGGGGTGGCTGGCAAGGTGAGGCAGCCTGGGTGTCAGGAACGGGATGCACCACCAGCATTCACGCAGCCATGCGCGAACGGGGCAGCTGCTGACGACAGGACAACCAGTGACAATGGATGGAGCGCCGGAGGCAGAGGTGTGAGCAGCCCGACCCCGGCTCCAACCACAGCCCCACCTGCCTGGGGACGTGCGGTGTCAGCTGGCACTGGGAACAACTAACGCTGCCACCATCGTGTCACCGGTCACGGCTGCTGAGACGCGCGACTGCAAGTCCACTCAGCTGCAGAGTAAAACGGACTTGCCGCTCTCGATCACTTCAGGTCTCACGGCCATACCCCACAGATTAAAGAGTCAAAATGAAGAAATCATCCTCAGCTAACTGGGAAAGATGCCTCTGCTAGGATGCACTCACAGCTGAAGCCTTGGTGGACAACATCAAAACCAGGCTTCACTTGTACCCCAGGTAGCTGCTAAGGGCTCGCATGGTTTGGAAAAACTGCCTTCCCAAGAGGAATCCTTGAGAATATGCTGGGGACAAGCAGGGGCTGTGAAGGAACCCTCCCAGGAGGAGCTGGAGGAGTACTGGGACTCACGTACAGGAGTCCTCCTCGGACTCCAGCGGGTTGCTCAGTGTGACCGTACCACAGCTGTGACCTCACTTGGCTCCAAGTGTGGGTCAGCAACCATCACCGACTCTTCTGTCCTGTCACTCTGCCCCACTCCTGAGCCTGCACCCCCAGTGCAGCCCCCAACCAAGATCACTCAGTCCTAAAATTAACTCCACCATCTTTAAATATGCAAAGTTTAACAGCTTTGCTCAAGTCTTAACCTAGAGCCCAGAGCAGGCCCCCCTGCGGCTCCTCTCCCGCTGTCACCGTCTGTCTCCCAGCCTCAGAGCTTCTTCTCTGCCAGGAACGGGTCGCGCTGCTCAGGAACTGGGTCCTGCCAGGACCTTTTCTCCTTGTGTCCTCCCCTGCTCCCACTCTCCGCTGTCACTAAACTCGGGGCCTCGGCGTCACCCAGTCCCACACAGGGCTTACAGACCGGGATCCCGCGACGCACTGGCAGGACTAGCACCCTGCGCTCTCTTGACTGTGCACGCATCACTGGGGCTCCTGAGCAAGGCAGGGAGGGTGTGGGGAGGAAGCCCGGCCGCCCCGCTCTCACCCTGCGTGCCCACCAGCACCATCGGCACCTCCGCTGTGTTCCGGTAGCTGCAGAGCCGCAGGTAGTAGTTGTAGACGGTCTGGAAGCTGATCTCGTCCTCCAGGCTGAAGACAAACACCACAGCATCCACCCAGGCAGCAAACTGAGGGAGACACACCAGCGTTACAGCCCAGAGAGGCGTCCGGGGCCCCGTGCCCAGCGCCGCCAGCAAGGGCAGCCACACGGCAGACGCTGGGCCGGGCTCAGCCGAGTGCACGCCCCAGGCCCCACAGCAGCAGTCCCCTGTGCCGCGGAGAGGCCCTGCGGTCAACGGCCACCATAGGGGCAGCTCCTGCTCACGTTCTGCTCCCAAGAGGCAGCCGGGCAGGTCCCTCCTGGGCTGGGGGGGAAGGGACCACAGGAGGGACAGCTCTCCTACCTGCAGTTCGGGGGGGCCCCCTTCATCTCGAATCAGCAGCAAGTAACTCTGACCGTCCACCACGATCTCCTTCTTAAATCGGCCACCTTGGGAAGGAGCAAAGCAGCGGGTCAAGTGAGGGGAGACGAAGGCCGGGAGGCCGCAGAGCCCTGCAGCAGCGGCAGAGGAGGTGCAGAGACGGGGGCACCTTTAGAGCTGGGGAGAGGAGAGAGGACCCAGACCACCCCCCAGGCCCCCTGGGAACCAGACCTTACCCTCTGGAGACTCCTCCTGCACGTAGGTGCCGGTCAGGTAGCGGTGCACAAGGGCTGACTTGCCACTGGACAGGTTCCCCACAATGCCCTGAAACACAGCCACACGTCACCCACCGCTCGCGTGCCCGGCCCCCCTACCTCTACACCAGGCCACCTCTGTGAGGTGAGACAACCAGTGCCGGGGTTCGCGCCGATGATGGGCAGAGACGCTCCAGAGAGGGCACAGCTGGCACCCAGTGAGAGGACTGGGGGCATTACTGGTCTCAGTCAGGCAGAGGGCAGCAGGCACTCGGGTGCAGTCGCCTAGACGGAGTGTGGTGAGGACCCTCATCCTCCCCCAGACAGGCAAAGCCCCGTCAGCACCGCGTCAGCTCTTCCCACGCCCTCCTGTTCCAGGGGGGACACTGCCCTCCCAAGCCACAGTCCGCTCCGAAGGAAAAGCCCCTCTTCTCCCAGCCCACACACCCAGCGTTGGGGCTCTAGCAGCACCTGCCAGAAGGACGAGAGCAGAGACCGGCCGCGCGTTTGGCGCTGCTGCCGTGGCCTCCAGGACCAGCAGCGAGGCACAGTGCCTGCTCCTCATTGCAGCAGCGATGCTGCGAGAGGGCAGCACACGCTTCCCGGCGGAGCTGCCTGCGCAGAAAGACGCCCAGCACCACCGTCCAACCAAGTCGGAAAACACAGACACCCTGCGCTCATTTTTAACTGGGGTGGCATGCACCAGGTGAGGGGTCTGTCAGGCTGCATCACCCCACAAATCTGCCACAGAATGAACGCAGCTGCCCCAGGACGGGTCAGCCAGGCAGCCCAGCTCTTCCAGTGTCAGCGTTTTCCCAACGGTTTCAAAAACCTCCAGTGCCCAAGGGCTGGCAAGCGGCCCTGCCTGCTGACGGGAGAGCAGGCCTGGGGTAAGCAGCATCTCCTGCCATCCTTGCAAAAAGTCTAGCTTACATCCCACAGCTACGCCCCGCATCCACAGGGATCGCGCAGCTTGTGGAGCGGGCTCTGGCGTTACTGAGCTGCTCCAGCCCCAGCCGCAGTGTTGCATGGGGCAGACACAGCGCGCTGCCAGGAGCGGCCGAACTGCAGTGGCATGGCGCTCCGCTCCATGCTGTGCCTGCAGGGACCATCCCCGCCACACCCGCACCCCCCTCACATCCCACCCCCGACCACACCACTCACACTGTGCCACTGCGGAGCAACATGAACCCAGACCCGACGGTCTGGCCCCACACTTGGTTGCCATTTCCAAAGGCACCCAGCTGCCAGAGCAGGTCTGCGGTACAGCCGCACACACAGCCACACCAGCGCCTAAAGGAGCGGGGGGCAAGGGGAGAGGAGCGCCGGGAGCATGATGACTGCCACAGAGAAGGTTACGGCCAAGCCTTCCAGGCAAAGGGCTGGGCTCGGCAAGCAGGTCACCGCTGGGCAGGTTCTCCAAAGCTCCGCTGCACGGCTCCTGCCCCCGGCGCCCCGACGCTCCTGGTGAGAGGCAAGGACGCGTCAGCCCCGCAGAGGCTGCTCAGCTGGCGGCAGACCGAGGCACAGGAGCGCAGGAAACCGCCCAGGTCGCCAACGTCTCCTGTGCCCATGCGGTGTGGAGCCAGTGAGTGGCAGAACTGCAGTGCCAGGAGCCCAGGAGGAGGGAGCACGGATCAGCATGCTCCCAGGGGCACGCCTGGGCCGAACGCGCCACTGCTGGGTCTGTCACCCACAACGGCAATTACAGATCACGCACAGTGCGTACAGACAGACGAGAAGACAGACCAGGCCACAGACCTCACAGGTAAGGCACGCATGCCTCTGGGGCCAAGCGACCTGTGGAGACCGAAGGGCCCCATGGCCGTCACAGCTGTGTCCCGAACAAAGGCAGCGCCCCTGCGTCCGGCCGAGCCCCCCCTGTCCCTGCCACGCTCCAGTGGCAGCGCGAACGGTTGGGATAGGAGAGCTGGAAGCAGGGAAGAAACCATGCAGCACACCACGCAGAATGGGCAGCACAGGGCTCAGCTCAGCCCCAGGCCAGCACAGCTCCAGGCCCTGGAGAGACCTTTGCAAAACACCAGGGCCCCCAAACGCCACCCGGCAGCCAGGACCCCGCACAACACTGAGATTAAACACTCCAACATTCAGCACTCCAAAACTTGGATGGAGGCCGCGTTTACACGTTGTTTGCTCATAACCAAACCCTGACCCACGCCTTGCTGAAATCAGCTGCTGCTTTGTTTTCTCACCCCCTGTCACAAACAAGCTCAGGCAGAACCCACGGTCTCGGGGAACAGGGCCCTGCAGAGGCAGCAAACCACAGCGAAACGCGGTGTGCAGGCACCATGGAAACCTCGGCATCAGACACACTGGGAGAGGGAACCAGCCTGCCTCTGCACGGCAGCGAAGGGCCCGCGCTGCCCAGCGTCAGGGCTGGGAACGGGATTTGTGCCATTCCCCGGGGAAGACGAGGTCTGCAGGCACCGCTGCCTTCTTGCAGCCGTGGCCTCCTCTCAGCCTGCAGCAGATGGAGGAGGCGTCAGGATAAAACTGAGGTGGGAACTGCTGAGCACAACTTAAATACACCAGGCTACTGAAACACTTCAGAGAAAGTGCGGCGTCTGCTTGCGGTGTGAACGGGAACAGAGAAGGGAGGGAAGTGGAAGATCCTGACTTCCTGCAGGGGAGGTGAAGGGAACAGCTCATTCCCGAAGGATGGACGTAGGCTGCGGTCAACGTTCTGTATGTGCCGTGAAACAGACGCCCCCGACGAGCCCGTGGTTTTCCATACTCAGAGAATTATGGATCTCGGTTCACAGGCTCGGTGTAGGTCTCCCCTGGGGACACGCACTGGCAGACAGAGCGGGTGCTTCACGTGAGCCTGTCCATCACTACCAGTGCGCTGCCAGTTACCAAGAGACCCTGAGTCTGCCCTGCACTAGGACCTCTTTCTGTTTCAGACACACTTCCACGGGGGCACAGAGCGCTCTTCGTGAAGTGGGACCCAGGACTGAGCGGCTCTGCCGCTGCAGCACCGCCGAGGTCGCTGGTCGCGGCCGAGCCTCCTGCCAGCTCCCCCAGAGCAGCTCCCTGCGCCCAGCGTGCTGAGGACGGGGCCGGTGAGGCTGAGGCAGGAGTCGAGGGGAGCGCTGCTTGGAAGCTGGAAGGGAGCAAAGCCTGGGAACACTTTTTGTTGAGTCTCAGCCATTCAGCGGTTCCCGTATGGATTCCAGGATGGGCACCACGTGGGACCCCTTCTGCACCACCCTGAGTTTGTGGAACTTGGGACGCTTGCTCAGAGACTGCTCTGCCTGCAGAGACCTGGGGAGAAGAGCCGGGTGCTGCGACAGACAGGGATGGCAGGCGAGGAAGAGCAGCCTCGCAGCGCTGGCGCGCCCCCAGGGCACCCAGGGCCCAGCAGCGTGGTGCAGATCCCCCCGACACCCGCCCGGAAGCTGGGGACCTGCCTGGCCTTCCTCATCCCCGCAGGCTGCCCGCCACCCCAGGCCCAGGCCAGAGCTGCTCTGCTGCCACGCGACGCCCTTCCCTTCGCAGCCGCAGCAAGCAGAAATCCTGGACGGCCGCCCCACTGCCTGCCCACCCCAGCACCGAGCACCATCCCTGCCACGGTCAGCTTCCACAGCCTGACCCAGAGACATGGCAGAAGGGGCTTCAGCCCCGCGAGGTGTGCACCGAACCAGGGCTCCGAAAGGCCTCCAGGCTTTTAGGAAGAGCTGCATTGGTGGGATCAAACCTCGGAGCAACAGAGATCCCCAGAGGCCATGGAAATACAGGAAAAGGATTGTGCTAATTGAGGAAGAAACTAAAGCTTTGGGTTTGTTTAGCTTGCAGCACTGTTCCGCAGATGGCAGAACGTTACCGTGTCACAAGGCAATACACAGAACAGCTGCAGGAACATTCTGAACAGACAGACATTTTACAAGCCAAACTAACAAATGAATATTCAAAGTTTGTTTAAATTTTTACTTCACTGCAGGTAAGAAAAATTGTGGCAGCATGGTGCTGGTACGTTCTGCAAAAAGGCTTCTTGTTTCTCCATTAAGGTCGGAAAAAATTAATCTTGAAAGGGCTGACGGGAGACATGCCAACAGCCTTCAAAGGGAGCTAAAGGCTGCCACGGAGAGCGCGCGAGGAGCGCAGCGGCGGAACCGACTGCCAGTCCCAGAGCACAGCCAGATGCTCAGAGCGGCTGCGGCGTCCCGCCCGCCCCACGTCCCTCCCTGCGCTGCCCTAGCGCTTGCAGCACGGCTGCCGCGGGTGCCCTTCTGCCAACGCCCAAACCAGCAAGGAGCTCCCGCTGCCTCCCCGGCCCAGGCGCAGCTTCTGCCCCCGGTGCTCGCCAGCCAGCTTGGCTGGAGCAGAACGCCCTCCGCGTCCTCCCGCACTGCTGACCTGTGCTGCTCACCGCCGGCCCGGCGAGCCGGGCAACGGCATGCCCTGCGAAACGTGCCCTGTGCTGACAAACCAGAGGAGCTTCATCCCCTCTGTCTGGCAGAACAAACATGAGAGGCGACGGGTTCACCCCACCAGCACCCCTCCATGGCAGGGACACCACAGAGCAGCCGTGTCTGGCGGGAGACCAGTGGTGGTCAGGGAAGCACCAGCACGAAGCTGAAGTCAACAAGGCTCAAACGGAGAGGTGACACCTCCCATGCAGGTAACTGCCACGCTCGGACAGCCGCTCTGAGAGTGACAACCCTGGATGCGTGCCCGAACTGCCACTCAGGATCTGCCCTCCAGCCCGTGCAGCAGTACCCGGTCGGGAATCGCGGCTCTGCTGTGGCCAGCAGGAAGGGTGAGGTGCCCAAATGTCGCCTTTCGACCCTCGCACCTGAGCGCTCTCCCAGATCGACACCCTCTCCCTCGCAAGTGTGAGCCACGGAGAGCCCCTCACCCTCCCGCCGCACAGCAGCAGCCCCAGCCCCTCTCTCCCCTCCGCGAGGCTGAAGCCTCTCTGCATTTCCACGTGGCCACATTAAAATGTGTTTTTTCCTGGGGATTTGGAGAAGCAACGGAGAGCCAGGGGTATACGTGAGGCACGAGCCGCAAGTACTCACCACCTTCAGCTCAGGCACCGAGCGGCTCAGGGTCCATTCCTGGCTGTTCACAAACGAATCTGCAGAACAGAGAGGACACATCATGGGGTCACCGTGGTCTCCCTCAAGATCCTAACAGGGATCCCGCCACACCCCCCTGCTCCCTCCAGGCAGATCTATGGTTCCTCCCTCCCCTCCATCGTCCTGAGACACGGAGCTGCACGAGGCCCCTCTGCAGCCAGAGCTCCGGATGGAAGGTGCGGTGGAGCCGAAGGCAGGAAGGCAGCGCAGAGCCCGCACACTGCAGGCCGGGGATCCTCCCTCCTGCCCCGCGGGAGCACAGAAAGCCCTGCAGCATCCCCGTCCTCAAGGACAAGGGAGGCACCAGGGACCAGACCCTTTTTCGAGGGCACACGCTGTGAAGGACCCCAGCACCGCGGGCACGTAACAGCAAAAGCAGGACCCTGAGCACCGCACTCGGGCTGCGACAGCATGTTGTACGCGCTGCAGATACGGAGCCAGAGGCACGCTATAATCTGTGTTCGTGATTGCAAGTGAACACAATTAATTATGTGCACGTTATGTAATTTGCAGAACGCTGTAACAGGCTGAAGCAGGCTGTAACAACAGGCACTGCTCTGAGCGGCGCAGGAAACTCCCTCTCCTGCCACAGAAATCACAAACACTCCATCTACGTCCAAACAACCTCCAGGAGCCGGTCAGACAGACTTCCCAAATAGAACTGGACTCACCGGAGGAGAAGCAAGAGCCAGGAGAACACCCCGAGTATCAGAAATAACTCCTGACAAACCTGGGGCCCTCCGTTGGCCAGGGCCGAGGAAGTGCCGCCTCCATCCGAGGCGAGGGCCAAAATGAAGGAGCAGCACTTGCTCTGTGCTAACAGCGTAAAAACAAGAAAGGACCTCTGGAGACCGGAAACCTGTGGGAGAACTGCTTCCTCCAGAACCTCTAATAAACTCGCTGGATTCGCTGCCAGACGATTGCAGACATGGAAATCTCACATGGGTCAATCAAAGTGGGAAGAGGTGAACCAGCCAGACCCAACCGTGGGTGGCAATTAAACACGGGGGCCCAGGCGGTACCGCTGCTCAGGAGCCACTGAGGCCGCAGCAGGATGCCAGGCCACGGGGCAGGATAGCTCCAGAGCTGCCCCGCTGCCCCCCGTCCCCATCCTGGCCTGCTGCTGCACCCGCAGCCCGCACCCCCGCCAGCCCAGCGCCCCACACGTGGTGCGAGTCCTGGCTCGGGCGCCTGCGCGGCACTGCCCAAACCGGCTAGGCGAGCCCGCGACTGTAGTCTTGGGTGTTTCATCCCGGGCTGTGCCCAGCACCGCAGGCTGAAACCAGGGCAGCGCAGGATCCGAGCGCAGCGCCCGCTCCCCAGCCCTGCCAGTGCCAGGCAGCGATGCCTCACTCTGGCCTAGGCTCCTGGCTCCCGGCTCCCGAGGGAAGGCTGCGCACACGTCGGTCCAGCTCTCTCCGACCCCGGGCAGATGCTTTGTCTCCTCTCCCCAGCTCACCCAGGCCACTGGCGGGAGGTGTGCAGCCCAAAGCCGCGCGGGATGAGTCTGCCCTGCCGCTGGAGGCCAGAAGGCTCGCGGGGGCCCTGCCGTCCCCGTGTGCCGGCCCACCACTGCTCGGCACGCACGAGGGGAAACCAGGAGATCTGCTACTGAGCCTTTGCCACGGCACTGGGGAGCCAGCAGCGCCCGCAGACACGCATTTTTCCGCTGTGGCAAAGAAGGCAAGAACGTGGTGCTCACACCTGCAGTTTCCCAGTCACACGCTAACCTGTTAACGCTTTTTTTTCATCAGCTACGCCAGCCTGACGCAGTAACACAAGGTTATTGATGATCACCATGAAGGCTCTCAAGAGGAATCGTTTCTTCACAGTCTCCATCCTTCACGCATCCTTTCTCCTTTAGGCAGAGGTAAAATCTTTATCAGAACAACTAACACGTGAGGAGGAAAACAGTGAGTTCTCGAGCCCTCACAGAGAGGTAAGGGCACACAGTATTTCCAACGGTATTACCTGGTCTGAAAGAAGTGTGACCTCCACCCGTAACGCCAGCTCCGTTACCCCTTTGTCAGCCAGTGGCGATGGCTAAAGCAGCCTCAGCTCCTTCTCCCCACGCCCCCCTCCAGATGAGGAGGCAGCCACTTGCGCTGCTTCACTGTGTATACCTTGTATACCCAAGCAGGTTTTTGGAAGGGTTCTGAGTGGAGCACAAGCCAAACGTGCTCGCCGACCTGGCCTCCAGAAAGGAAAGAGAGGCCGAGAGAGGCCTGGAGAGGGCAGGCTGCTCTCGTCTCTTTTTCCACTCTTGGATGCTCAGGATACAGAAACCATCTGGATTTTTGCTCGTTGCCTCCTTTGCTGATTATTCTAACAGATCTTTACTTTTTAACCAAGATTGAGGAGCTCGTTAGTAATAGTTTGATTGCTGACTTGCTGTGCAGGCCTCTGAGTAAACATTACCGCAAATAAACACCTGCGACACAACACCAAACCGACTGCACCCAGCCACACGACACCTTCAACTACTAACTGTCACTAGCGTGCTCAGCCCGAAACACCAGCTCCCAACCCACACCCCTCTGCTGTCAATCAGCTCCCCGCACGAGCCAGGTCTGAATTTTAGCCCAGGCCACTGGCCTGGTGACCCAGCACGTCCCAGCCCACGCTCGGCACCGTCAGCCCATGGGTCCCGGAGCAGCCCTGCACACGCCTGCGCCGTCTCAGCGTGTCAGGGCGCTGGCACCTCTCTGCGGGGTGCAGCCGGAGCTCGTGCACTGCAAATCCCTGCACCCGAGTGACAGCCCTGCTGTGGCGAAAGAGCAGGATGGGAACGCCGGCAGCAACGGTCTCGCTGTCACGGCTCACGCCTGCCCCGCGCAGCAGCGGAGAGGACGTGCCCAGCGCCCGCTGACTCGCCTGCACCGCACCTCTCCGAGCCGCGCTGTGCCCCAGCCTGCAGCAGCCAGCGCCCAGGAGCTCGCACGCTGCAGCCTGGCTTCACAGCGGGCTACGGGGGTGAGAGCCCTCCTGCCCAGCCCAGCCCACCGCCCCAGACCATGGCTGCTCTTCGGTCGGGCCGGGGGCCGGGGCCGGGAGCAGGGCTTGCCCGAGCACAGGACGGGGCTCGCGAAGGTGGGCAGCTCCCACCACTACTGCTGGGAAATCCCCTCGCCGCTGCAGCAGGATGGAGAGGCTGCTCGGCACCAGACCTCCGCTCCACCACCACCCGGAGCAGGGTGCTCTCCCGCCCCTGCCCAGGGGCCGCTTCCCCTCCCCGGGGCGGCGGGGGCTGCTTTGCCCCAGGAACAGCTTCTGCTGAGGGCAGGAGGGAGAGGCAGGGCGCTGCCCAACATCCTTACCCCAGAACGGCCATCCGGATTGGGACCGAGGGTTGGCCCAGCCCGGAGAGCCATCCCCAGCACCCGCTGCCGTGTGGGAACCCGGGAGGAGCAGGACCACGGTGAGAGGAGAGGGTGCTGACCCCACAGGTGCTCACAGCTGCTGGCCCCTTCAGCTCAGGGACCTCCTGTGGTTTGTCTGCTTAGTAAACCTCAAAAAGCTCTCTCTGGGTAACTGTTCTGTTTCCTGTTAAAACCACACAAAACTTCACTTCCACATCATTCCTCAGTGAGGAGTTTCAG
This sequence comes from Tetrax tetrax, assembly GCA_009806455.1. Taxonomy (NCBI): domain Eukaryota; kingdom Metazoa; phylum Chordata; class Aves; order Otidiformes; family Otididae; genus Tetrax; species Tetrax tetrax. The sequence goes on from WHYT01015834.1 coordinate 283,347, forward strand.
TACAAACACCCATTTCTTGAAAACCCAATTTATTTTATTTCAGGCCTGACGTCACGGGATGCCTCCAGCCCCTGCCCCGGAGGTGGGGAGCTAACGTTCCGGACCAGCACCACCCCATCTCCCACTGCAAGCCCCTTCCACACCGCGCAGTCCCAGCCACGGGATCGCTCCTCGTGCAGGAGCCGCTGCGCACCTCCCACGCTCTGCTGCCCTCCTCCAGCGCCTCCTGTTCAGCGGAGCAGGACATGTCCACCGCACGTGTCACTGTGTGAAGCATCGCCCCACAACAAGAGGAAGGCAGACGGCTGCAGCGGAAGGTCCCACGCGGCTCCAGCACCCAACCCTGCCCAGACCACCGAGTGCTTCACTGCAGGAGAGCCAGCTGTACCCGTACGGTGCCCTGCCCGCAGCGGTTTGGGGTTGAGATACCCCCGTGTAAGTGCTCAGAGGGGTGAACGCACTCTGATTCAGTGCCCAGGATGGTAACTGCAAGAGCTGCCAGACGATGGGACCAGGAGACTGGTCCTGAACTGAAGACAGCCATGGAATTCCTTCACAATCGCCTAGAAAAGTTACTGAGACACGGATCCTGGCTAACAAAGCAGCATGCCCACACACACTCCCAGCACTGCTGCAGACCACAGGAGAACCTTGGCTCTGGCTGTCAAAAGAAGGAAAAATAAATGTTCTCAGCTGCATCAGCCAGCAGCTGGTAGCACGCATCCGCTCCTGCCCCGAGCGCCCCAGAGAGCAGAGTCCAGAAGATGCAGCAGTTCCTGCAGCGCCTGAAGAATCGCCGTTACCGAACACAAAGCCCTCACACCACTCCCACCCACCACCTGGAGAAGGCACTCAAGACCACCAGCTGGCACAGGAAGGCCTGAGGGTCTGGAGCACAGCCCACTTTCACATGTCGGGCTGGGGTCTCCACCTCAAATCTGCCACCGTAACCAGCCCTTGGTCCCTGTTACACCCCCGCTGCTTGGCTCCAGGGCATACCCATCACCCTCCTCCCATCACGCAAGGGAACGCGCGCAACCCATGCACGCCACGCTGGGTCGCCCGCGCCTTGTCCCGCCTGCGCCCATTTGCAGGCCAAAGACGCTGCATCAGCCAGCTCCCACGGCACGCGAAGCCCCGCGTCCTGCAGCCGGCTGCGCCTGCGCAGGGACGGCTCCATCGCCTGTGTTCCCAGCGCAGAGCCCCCCCGGTGCCCTTGCACTTGCCTTCCTCCTCGACCAGCAGCTTCTCGCAGAAGTGCGCGCAGCAGCCGTGTGCGGGCGGGCGCGATGACGCCCACAGAGCTGTCAGGGAGGCACCTCGAGCGGTTCCTCAGCCACCCAAAACAGCCACAGGCCGAGTACCCGGCTGGCAAAAAATGCTGACGCAACTCGCTGCCGCCAGCTTCGTCCACCCCAAGTGCCGACCGTTCGCTACTGAAACGCAGCGTACGGAGACTCCCGCGCTTCACAGGTACCCGTTTCCCTAGAGTGACATACGCTGCGGCTGTCCCACGGCCAAATCAGCGCGAGGAGGGGCCGAGGCCAGAGCTGTGGGAGGCTCATCTGGGTGCAGGAGTGCTCTCTCTGATGACACCGCTCCCTCCAGGGCCACCACAGCCTCCCCGGCCGCAGCTCTGCCGCCCACCAGTTGCGCCGAGCAGCGGGACGCGCAGGGGGTGACGCCGGCTGCTCGGGCACCGTTCCCCACTGGATGAGGCAGGAGATCCCCATCTTCTCTTGGGGAGAAACCACAACCACGTGGAAGTGCGCAGCAAGTCACCGGTGACCTGACCTGACCCAACGCACTAGCCGAGCCGCAGGCAGGGCGGCACTGGCACCGTCCCCACAGCGCCAGGGCCCTGGTACGAGCGCGTTTAGCAGAGATTGCCTCCAGCTGAGGAACCCCTTAACGAACGGCCACCTCCTCCTCACCGGAGCTCGTGCAGGCGTCAGGCAGCAGCGATTCACCTGTTCACCTTCACTGCTGGGCGAGCTGCACCACGTGGCACCTCACACCAAAACCCTGCCACCCTTCCCCACTCTTCTCCGTGTCATTCAACGATACAGGAGAGACCAGGCTGTCGGCACTGCGGCTGAACGCCTGCCCCAGCGCAGCTGGCCTCAAGAGCGGAACAGCGGGCTCACGACACCGAGAGCCTCAGCACAGCCAAACATCCCGTGGGCCCGCGGCCGCAAAGGGAGGAGGACGGGGCTGGTCAGGCAAAACCGGCTCCTCACCCGGGCTGCTCCCTTCACAGGATGGAGCGTAGCCAGTCCACCTGCCTTCTGCTGCACCAGCGCTAGTGCCAGACACAGCTCCTCTCCATACGCTGCAACTAATAATTAACCAACTCGTTAGCCAAGCCACGGCGGAACTAACTCGGACACCGAAACCCTGGACAATAAAACCAGCCTGGAAAGCAGGTCAGCGCAGAGCAAACAGCAGTGCCCACACAGACCTGTTCCAACGCACCCGCAGAGCGGCACGCTGCCAGGGAGCCGCCTCCTCCGGCCAGGCCTGACAGCGGCTCGGCCCGGCAGCGCTGCAGGAAGGGAGAGCTCTCCGGGTCAGGGACCGGCACGGGCAAGGCCAGCGCTGCCGTCAGAGAGCTCAGCCAGCGCGGCCGCCCTGTGCGGGACATGATCTCCGCCAGGACCAGCTCCCCAGAGCTTTACACGCTTTGCGTCAGCGAGAGGAGTGGATCCTGCGGCGCGATTACGCACGGCCACCCTCGCTCCTTAGCCACACCGCGCGCGCAGCAGCTGGTACCTCCACACTACGTACGCCGCGCAGCGCCCAGAGTTCAGAAGAGCCACGTGTTTTAAGCCTCTCGGCACCCAGCACCCAGCACCCCGCATCTGAACACAAGCAGCCACAGAAGCGTACCACAGCCCCTCTGCTCCGACAGCCAGAAGGGTCTGCTGGACGGGACACCCAGCAGAGCCAGCGGCGTGGAGACAGACAACCCACTGCCTCCCTGACACACGTGCTCTCTGGGGACCTACCTTGCCGGCAAAACCCTGTTCCGAGTTTGTCCGACCTCAGCTGTCACTGCCTAAGCTCACAAGAAAAGGCGGGTGAAGATTAAAAAGGCCCTGCTTTCTGAAGCTCCCTCTTCCGCCTGTAGACTGTAAAGAGAGCACCTCCGCGCCCACTGCACGCGCCATCTCCTCCTGAGAACCAGGCCTTTTACATCGCTGTCCCAACTCCTTCCTCAACACCTTCCAGACTGGTGAAGTTTTTCTGAAGCATGGACACCAGACTGGACTCAGCACCCGAGGCACGGTCTCTAAACCCACCATGCCTCCTCCGCTCCTCACCAGCGCTCCCAGCTAAGCTGAGGCAGGCATCAACAAGAGATGACAGATATCGTTATCTACTCAACGCACTATGCAAACTTCACCTTATTAACCTAAAAACGCCCCCCTCTTCTCCCAGCAGCCCTCTCCACACATGCCCTAGGCATTAGGGCTCTGTGTGGCCAAACACCAACCAGGAGAGTAAGAGGGAGTCACCTTAAACCTTAAGTGTCTTCACCAGGGCATCTTTCTGGGAGAGGGGAACATGACTGTGAGAAACACTTCCTGAGCTGCGGATCCTGCTGTTGGCGATGCTGCACCATCACACAATACCTGCCTGCCCAGGGAAAAGTCCAGCCCCAAACCAGTCCAGTTTTCCAAGCCCGTGCCTATCAGAGCACCTCTTCAGAGCTGCACCAAGCCGACAGCGCGATACCCAGAAACGTTCCTCTGAACCACTGGCCACGATCATCTGCGGTAAGCCCAGGCTGGCCGGACTCTGTGCTGACTTTGCTCTCTGGTTCCAAGGGCTCCTGCCCTCCCGCGGTGCGTTTACAGAAAATCACGCTCCCCGTCAGCCTTCACCCCGCTGCACCTTGCACTCTGCCGATCACCCCTCCCTGTGCCGGGTCCAGGCGGAACCCCTCCACCCGCGGGGAGCAGACGTTACCCACGCAGACCAAAGGAGGCTCGGCGGGGCTGGCGGAGCAGCCCCGTTCCCCGGACTCTCTGGTGGGCTGGGCGTGGGGATGTTTGCGTGGCAGAGCGCAGCACTGGATGGTAACTCAGCTCGCTGTAAACAAAATACTGCAGGTACTGGAAACAGGGTGGCGGCGCTGGCTTGGGTCTCTGCCTGGACCCATACCCAGCTCTTCCAAAGAGCTGATAACCGCAACTGCAGCTGCAGCCCCTCGGGAGGGCGTGTTGGGGCTGCGTCGGCAGCTTTCCTAGGGCGAAGGTGGGCTGCACCAGCGCAGAGCATCAAAGATTTTGACATGTCGAGAGGCTGTTAGAAACACTACTAGCCTGCAAGTCTGAAGTAGGAACAGGGCAGAGATCTCCTGAGCTGCTGCATCCAGCAAGTCCACGCTGGAGCAGCACTAAAGCTGTGCACGTCCACTCTACGGTGTCCTGGCTTAGGGACTCGCAGCTCTTGCCGGAGAGCCACAGCCCAATGTGCTGAGCGGAGAGACGATGAGGGGACAGGTCACAGACAACAGGACAAGCAACAGTGGCTCCGGTCTGCAGGCTTCACCGCTGCCTCTTCACGTCTCGTTGACCCCAGGAGGACACAGCTTAACTCAGTACAGCCGAGCAGACAACGGAAAAAAGGGTGTTCCCAGTGAAGACCAAACCAACACGTGAGCTCTGCAGCTCCAGCAAGCAGGGCTCGCTCTGCCGCCACGAGCCACGGTCCCAAAGGCAGACTGGAACGGTCATTCCCGAGCCTGTGCCTCCAGCATGAGCCACGGTGGCAATCACTAGCCACTCTGACACACGGCAGTCTTGTGTCAGCTGGCTGGTCGCTGCTCGGGAGGGCTCCGAGCCCCTCCGGGCCCGCCCTGCCCCTCAGCAGGCTCTCCAGAGGGAGCCCCTGCCCGTCCCAGCGGAGCAGCCAGGTGAGGGGCGAGGACACCAACACAAGCGCTCAACCTCAGCTGCTCCCCTGGGAAAGCGGCCGCCGAGCCGGCTGCTGCTGGCGCAGCTCCTGCTGGAAGCCACCGGCAAGCAGGAACAGGCCCCCCGCCGCACGGGCAGGGCCAGGCCCTCCCAGCCCGCGTACACCCACATTCCCCAGCCATGAGCGCAGCTCCCCTCGCCTGGGAACCTCCCGCCGCCCCTGCCAGCGGCACGGCCCCGGGAGGAGCGCGCCCCAGGGTGCAGCCACAGCAGCATCCCATCCCTCCGTCCCCCACTGCGCCGAGGCAGCCTCAGCCACCCACCCGCAGCCCCCAGAGCCTGCAGGACTGTGCCTGGGGAGGCACAGCGAGCCCCAGGGACAGGGGGACGGGCAGGAGCGAGCCCCTCGAGCCATCTGCGCAGCAGCGGAGCCCAGGCTGCCCACGGTGCTGCTGCTGCGCCGGACCCTGGATGGAGCCCAGCCTCCTGGAAAGCGTCCCGGGCACAAAGCTGGTCTGCATCGGGAGCGTGCAGATTCCTCGGGGAGCTGCCAGCCCCAGTCTGTGCCTCCGGCGCGTGAGCCAAGCAGGGGAACTGCCTCCCCAATGCCTGCGCTCGGAGCTGAGCGATGGAAACGCGGAGAGGCTCGCAGGCGCCAGAAAGCGGCTGCCTGGCCTCCCAAGAGCGGCAGGTCCCGGGCCAGCCCCAGCGCTGTGCGCGCAGGCCAGCGTTCAATGCCTTAAAAAGCCTGCGGATGCTGTTCTCGCCTCCCAGCCCCTGCCAGCAACAGGGCTCACCCATGCCTTCGCGGAGGCAGGGCCAGGGAACAGGATGGGGCATGGAGGCCCCCGCACGCCCGGGCAGCCCCGGCGTGGGAGAGCAGCCACGGCAGCAAGGGGTTCTGTCCCCCCTCCCCAGCTGGCCCTGCCCTCCGTCCCTCTGCCACCTCTCTTGGGATGACCCCACCGCTCTCCGTGGGCTGCCCCGACCCAACGAGCACCACTGTACTCGCAAAACACGGCCTCTGCTCAGCCCAGGGAAGACCCCAGCAGAGCCCTGCCCAGAGCCTGGCAGCAGGCAGCTGCTTACAAGGTGCAGGCGCATTCCTGTGCTCCCCAACCCCCCGTGCTGCTCTGCACCTCTGCTCCGGCAATCTCCCAAACAGCTCAGCATTCCTCGGGAGCCCACCAACAGGACCCCTCTCCCGTCCCACAGTTTCCGTTCCTTCTGCTCCCCCGACACCACTGCACGAGGCTCAGCTCTCCCTGCCCTTGCTGGGACACATGCACTTGGCTCCCAGGTGTCTGGCCGGCAAGGAACCCAAACCGCCGGAGCATCTCCTCCCAGCCAGCCACATTGTGGCTGCTCCAGCACCAGCAACCAAGGTGGTGCCCACAGCCACCGGAGTGCGAAACAGCCCCACGAACACTCACGCTACCTCGCTGCAGCCGAGCTTCCCTGCGCGCAAACCCCGCAGAGCGCCGGGATGCAATCGTGTGCCTGTACCCAGCCCAGGACCTCGGCCGGGACGGGCCACGGCGGCCTGCCTCCGCAGACCCCGCGGGCACAGGGGGGCTCTCGCCAGGCCCACACTGCTCCTGCCGCTCACTTACCCAGCGCTCGCAGTGGACCGCCGCCCAGGAGGACAGGCTCGGCACCGCCGTGGGGGTCCTTGGGACACGCGCTGCTGGTGCTGCCACGCTCTCGCCTTCGGAAGCGGCTCGTGAGGAGTTTCCAGAGTCCCCCTGCCTGCCCGGGGTCGGCGTGCAGCCTGCCCCCGACCCTGGCCAGCTCCGGGTAGAGCAGGTCACGCTTGCTGGGGCAGGTGTGCAGGGAGCTGGCGTCCCCTTCGCTCTTGGTGCGGAGGCGTGCGGGGCGCAGCAGCCCCCCGGACTCTGAGCGCCGCAGCTCGTGGCCGCGGCGCAGGCGGAAGCTGAAGCTCTTGCGCAGGGAGCTGAAGTTCTTCCTGGGGCCGGGGCTGCTGCGGCCGCTGCCCCCGAAGAGGTTCCAGCGGCGGCTGCCCCAGAGGGAGCCCCCCCGCAGGAAGCCGGGGCTCTCGGCGGGGTGCGGCGGCGGGGCCGGGGGCAGGAAGGTCACGCTGCCGGGGCGCGGGCGCTGCGCGCCGTCGAGCGGGGCCGCCGCTCCCGGGCCCTGGCCGTCGGCCGCCGGGCCCGGCCTGCGCGGCGGGCGCAGGCGGAAGAAGTCCAGCAGGCTGCCGCGGGCGCGGGCGGGGGGCGGCGGGGGCAGCAGCGCCGCGGCCGCCAGCCCGTTCCCCGCCGCGCAGAAGCTCTTGGGCCGCCGCCGCTGCTGCTGCGCGGCCTTGAGCGCGGCCTGGACGGCGGGGACGCCCTGCAGGTCCAGCGACTCGCAGACGCTGACGGCGCGGCGGGGGCTCGGCCGCGGGGCGCCCCGCGCCGCCTCGCTCCAGCGCCAGCCCTCGGCCATCGTCAGCTGCGGGGCTGCCCCATGGCCCCGGGCCGCCCGCCGCTCTGGGCCGCTGCCGGCGCGGGCGGCCGGCCCCGGGGAGGCGGCGCAGCGGGGCCCCGCACGCCGCCCGCTGCCTGCCGGCTCCCACGCCGCGCCGGCATGCCCGGGCCGCGCTCCGGCGCGCCGCCAGCGCGGGGCCGGGCCCGCCCCGGAACGGGGCCGCCCCGCCCGCCGCCCGCCCCCGGGCGCTGCCCTTCGCCCGGCCCCGCGCAGCGACCGCGGAGCCGCCCCGGGGCCGCGCTCGCACCTCCCCCGCGGCGCTCGGCGGCAGCCCCGGGGTAGGGCCGGGCCCCGTCCCCGCCCCGCC
>WHYT01015835.1:0-22882 GCA_009806455.1 Tetrax tetrax
AGACCAGCACAGGCAGGGATTTACTTGTAAAGGTAATACCGTAAAAGCGCAGGATATTTGTCTGGATACAGAACAAAATATGAATCACTTTGAGATACACCCCAGTGAGACCCTAGAAACCATTGTAATTTACAGGGGTATGGAATGTGTTTGCTTGAGGACTGTATGTGATTCTGTACAAGTTGATGACCTAATAGTGGACATAAGTAGCCATTCAAATATTTGCATCTGTAATTTGTTAGTCTCAGAGGATGTGATTTTAATTATACTGCTCCTGTCATTACCTATCAATTGATATTGTTATATATGTTCATCTGATTCGTGTTAATATACATGGAATCTTTAATTATCCTGGGAAGAACAGGGTGATATGTACATAGTTCTGTATTTTGAAACTGTAGAGGTAATGTATAAGTTTTGTTTAAAGTTATAAATGTATTTGAGAGGTTTATTTAAGTTATTAAAAATGTGTTTTGCAGGATTCACTCCTGCCTTAGTAGTTTGACATAATTGATGATTTTACCTGCTTAACAAGCGCAGTTTGCATAACAAGGACCCAGAACAGCGGAGCCAGAAAGGAGGCGCCAGAAAAGAGGCGAGAAACCGGGCTGGGGGCTGGTGGCCACGGGCACATAAACAACTCCAAATACGGGACTGTGGGACCAGCTGCTTCGGTACTCTTAGCCAATTAATACCTGTATAGTGGCTAGTGACAGGCTCTTGGCTAATCAGTACCTGCCACGAACGGTGTGAGTGACCAATGGAAGGTAGATGGTGAGTGCCAAAAAGGAGCCAAGCACGGTGGAGGACCGGGAGAGGATATAAATACTGTAACTGTAAACAAAGGGTGTGCGTCTTGGTGGAGCGGAGACTCCCGGCACATCCAGCGCTGTTGGCTGGCACTGTTTGCTTGCTTCTGTTCAAAAAATTGGAAACTTTGATTGGAATCCTGTTTCGGGGCTTGGATTCATTTATAACAATATGATCTAGTAATGAATTGATTCAAGATTTGCAGCCCACCCCTATTGGAATGAATCTTGCTCTGGTAAGGGAACTTCTGCATCATGAGAATTTAAAGAGGTTGATAAAGCAAGTCCTGGAAAGTGGCCAAAAGACTTTAATTACTATACAACATGATGCAGAAAGAATACACCAAATAACCGAATGAGTGAAGTCAGACGGAGAGCACTATTGGTGAGATGTGTTCATGGGTTATTCCCCGTCTGCTACCAAGATCTTAAACATACTGACCCGCCCGATATTGATATTACTGATAGTCATGGCAATGTTAATGGTAGTAAATCTTATCTTTTGGTATAACTTGAAGAAGCTTGCTGAACAAATATGGGCCTTAAAAATGGTAATGAAATATAATGAACCACTTTTAACAGCAAAAGAATTTGCTTAGGAGAAAGAAAAGGCGGGAACTGATACACGGAATTAACGGTCTGCTAAATATTGCTTAATTTAGGAAACTAACTGTCTGCTAGAGAATGCCTAACAATCCTGTTTGCCTTGAAACTCACTTAAGCTTATCAGGGACTGGTATTTGTCAAGAAACTGGTATTTGTCAAGAAACTGGTATTCGTCAAGGACTAATATGTCTAGCAAAGGACGGAATGTTGGTTCCACCACAAATTCGGTCAGAAGTCGGGAAACTCCTGAAATTACGTAGTGAAAGGAGAGCATGGGTGAATGACTAAAGTTCATCGAGAGGAAGATAAGACCCCTGAAGAAGTAAACGACCACCAGAGACAGATCTGAAATGCTAACTCAAGTGTTTTTTTAATAACCCCGCCTCACTTATGCATATGTATGTCTGTATTGTGCAATCCTATGAATATGTATACTGCACCGTATAAATTTTTGGTAAAATGTGCTGTCGGTGTGTGTGCTTTTGGAGGAGCGATCCCCCACGCACCCGGCGCCAAATAAACATGCCTGCTTTATAACTCTTTCCAAGTTTTAGAGTTTGATCTGTGCATCAATTTGGCACCCCAGATGGGACCCTCTCTGCTCGACCACAGGACCGGCTGAGAGAGGGACGTCTTTGGCATGCCCTGAGCCTTCCTGGGAAGAACTCCCTCCCTTTCCCCATCACTGTGGGAGTAGACAAGGACCATCAGCGGACCAAGTATGTCAGAGAGGGGATACCTGTAAGTTGTAAGGAGACGTCCTACGCGAGGGAAAGGAGCTGTTGCTTACTCCTGTGTAGTTCGGACTGGGGGAGACTTTGCAGGAATACCTGAGGGCAGTACATGGGTCCCTGCGGTGAATTGAGTGCTTCTCACTGGAATAGTGGGAGCCCTGTGCGGGATAGCTATCATTTGTCTCTTGGAACCCATGGGAATTGAAATTTATATCATTGCAGCTGTAATTGATTTATGATAGTCGTTATAGGCTGTCTACTTAAGAAGTTTTGTGTGTCCGGTACCACAGGTTGTGGGAAAAGTGTTTTATTGTATTGTTAATGTTTTATGTTGCTGTCTGAAGTAAGCTGGGTGAGTGAGACAGTCTGACTGTGGAGCGAGTGTGGAGTCCTGATCTGCGGTTCTGTGTTCTATGTGAGGAGAGCGGCTGGAGATGGACAAAGCATAGACTGTGTTAGTTGAACTGATTGTTAACCCTTTATTGTCCTGTACATGTGCATAAGGATTTTTCATGCAATCCAATATATGTTTTTGAATGCTTTTGTTGTAAACAGAACATTGAGGTACGGTTTGGGGACAATTTTTGTGTGGTGAATGTCAAGGGAACTGGTCTGATTATTGTATTATTAAGGTATTATTGTTGTCATTTTAATCAGGCTGTATTCTTTGGCTGAAGAATAAGCAGAGTGTCTGTTATGGGAGGCAAACAAAGCGGCGGAGCAGTGAAAAGGAGCCCTCTGGGCTGCATTTTAGCTCACTGGAAGGAGATAGGAGAGCTGCCAGGGGGAAGTGTAAACAAAAAGACTTTATTAAAGTATTGCAGTTAATGGTGGCCTTTGTATAAATTAGATGATGAAGAGAAATGGTCCTTTAATGGAATAATATACCTTGTTGCAATTGATGTAGTTTTTGAGGAAAGAAGGGAAATGGGATGAGGTCTTGTATGCGGACATGTTTTTCACCCTTGGAAATCATCCCGAATATCAAATAGACTGTGGATTAGCACCCCCACAGGACCGAATAGTGATGTTTTTGGTGATGTGCAGAAAACAAACTCCACAATCTGTAAGATTGTAAAGTAGGTATGTTTATTCAGTGCTGGGCAGCACGGGGGGGTAGTCCCACCGAAACCGTGCGCACCTGACGCGGCAACTCTCTTTAAATTTATACAACCAAATATTACATATACATGAAGTTTCTCAATACGCCTATACATATGCATGACCTATCCCCGCTTCATATTAAAATTAGTCCCAAGGGGTCATTTCCATAAACTACTCCTGTCTGGGCTTGCGCAGTGCCTCCTGGTGGTGGTCGTCGGGGGTCGTGGGGATGAAGGCAGGTGACTCCTCTTCGTCACCGCTAGTAACCTTTTGTTCTTGCGCAAACTCAGTTATCCTTTGGCTTTTATTCAAGCTGCAGGGTCAGTCCCAGCTGGTTCTTGAAGCGACCCCCCTAGTCCTTAGCAGGAACTGTCTTTCCTGAAGAATCGCAAGACTTTCTGCTTCAGATAGTTTGCACAATGGTTAGCAAATCGTTAAGCAGGTGGCTAGCAAAACATTAAGCACTATTTATCAACTTGACTCTTTAGTATGCACAGCAATAATTAATCAATGCTATATCTACTAAAATTTCTTTAACTCCTTCTCTCATTGGAGAAGAAAAGGAAAGAGGTGTTGCTCAGCATGCAGCACAGGGCAGAGATGTACAAAGTTGGGGAAAATAAGGGATCCCGGGATGGGAGACCTGCCAGAGCATAAACCACCAGTAGAAGCACAAGGAGGAAATGAAGGTTCCGATTCGGAAGCCCCTCCAGATAGTCCAGTATCCTCTCACACCCAAAGTAAGAACAGATAGTGGTGCATGTGCCCCTCAGGGAGGGGGTGGGGCCAGAGGGAGGCAACACACTCCTCTGCACCCTGGGTCGGAAATAGGAGTACAGCAGTTAGTGTCTCTGTTAATCCCCCATGCACCCAGTGCTGAATAAAAATGCCTGCTTTATAACTCTTTCTGAGTTGTAGAGTTTGATCCGCATGTCAGTCATGTTCTTTTGATGGGGGGACAGTTGTTTATTTGTGTAATATGGTTTTGGAGTTTTGGTGTTTGTTTTTCTCTTTAGAGAGATGGTGAATTATAGTACAAGAAGCATTACAGGTGTGCAAAATGCTACCTGTAACTTGACTATCTACTGTTTTTCACCTCTCCTTTAACTGTGGAAAAACCTCTCCACTACTCAGTAAGCTAGAGTTCATGATTTATTGTCCATATTTGGCACTTGCTGGATCCATCCTCAGTTCAAGTGCTTTAACTTTCTAGAGACAGTAGGTGCCAGCAGCTGGAATTTCAGAGCCATTTCAGCCAGGACAGCACAGACACATTTAGTCTGGCAGTTAACAGAGGTTCATTCTTTTGAGTTCATTCACTAAACTGATTTTTAAAAATCCTGAATTTCCAGAAATACTTAGTTCACCAATTTCACTGAAGCATGGATTAAGCTGCTGAAAAAAATTATTTGATTTCCCAGTGTAAAAGAAGGTGGTTTTCCCCAGTTAGAAATTGAGAAGCTATTATACATTCTATTGCCTCAAGATCATGTTTTTAAAGCACAGAAAATGAAGAAAAACAGGATTTTAGTGAAAATTAATTCTGTCTTAATCAACTTTGCTTTTGAAAAGTCTTAGTTTTCATACAGAACTGACTTTTGACCAAAACCTGCTGAACAGCACACAGGCACTGTTGTTCATTTTTCTGCATCAAAGAAACTGAGAATTATACTTGGAAAGGGCAATGAAGAGTTAAAAATATGCACAATTTCCTGAGAAAAAGTGTAGAATTTCTTTAGAGAATAAAGTATAATTGTCAGGCATTGATAAATTGTGTAAGAAACACTATTGATGATTCATAACAGTAGAACTTGCTGCTAAATAAACTCTGACCTTGATACTCAAGAGACCCACTTAGAACATCCTGCAAGACAATGATATATTTCTCCACACTAACCTTTGTGAGTAGTCTGCCTCTTCAGCTCCTTGAAACAAGCTAGTTCCAATTAAAGAGGAGAAGCGGAACTGTTTCATACATTTGTTTCAGTGACAGGATATGCAGGGGTTATGATGTCATAGTGCCAAGAATATTGGGTAGGAAAAGCTGGGTATAGGCTGTCTTCAAATTTCAGATATGTATTTTTGCAACATTGTAGAAAATATTTCCTTTTTCATGAAAAAAAGCTGAACTGTTAGAAGAGAAAACAATGTAGAAGCTAACGCTAGAGCTGAAAGGAGGCAGTTGGGTCCACGTTCCTGACCAGTGCTCACTGTGAAGAAACAGGTGTGTTTAACTTTCCCACAGTTTAGCTTCTCAACCGCAATGTGGAAACAATAATACAAACTTTCTCCAACTTCTGCATGGGGCACTCACCCCTTTTGAAGGGGAGTTTGCAGCACATTGGAAGAAAAACTCCACATTGCTCTTTAGTTGGCCATCCTATGTTCTTCTAGTGTTGTTCTCTCTCACTAAATATTGAAGCTTTGTGTCCAAACAGCAGGCAGCAGTATAACTAGAAATCATTACCTCTGAATCTAGGGACTGAGGATTGAATGATTTGACTTATCCATATCTTTCTCTTGTAAACACTGTCCACTATGGCACACATGCCCAGAAAGTGCCCGAGAACCCTACTAAACATGTCAAAGAACACTTGACAGCATCAAAACAAACCAACAGCCTCCCCAGCATTCTTTGTACAGACCTTCAGTACAAAACACCAAAACCTACAACATTGACAGTATTCCTAAAAAAAAAAAAATATAACAAGAAAGGTGCATGGTGACACATATCCTGTGTCACTTTTCCTTTGCAATTGGAAAATTAGTCTATTGAGGTCTTATTAGATGTACTTAAGGTCTTCTGTGCCTTGTGTGTTTCTGGGAAAATAATGTAAGAGGCAAGCCTTGCAAAGGGGAAAAAAAGTGAAGACTTTTAGAGGCATTTCTTAATCCCTGGATCTGTATAGCAGGGGGAAAGGTGGAGGTATTGACTTTGCACTCTTGGATGTAAATTCAATTTCTGATTAATGGAAACTCCATCCTTTCAGTAAGAAGCTCCTGAGGAAACAATCTGTGAAACATAGACTTTATCCTAGAGCTTCAGGCAGTCTAGGCTTAGGATGTGAAGAGCAACCAAGATGGACTTGCTCAATGTTGAGCAGGAAGCCCACACAGCAAGTAGAAGACAGATGCAATGTACTCATGGAAATGCACAGCTAAGAAAGTGTGCCATGGCACAGTTTGTCATGAAGCTGAAAGCACAGAGGGAGGCAGGAACAAGAGAAGTGACAGTGATGGAAGCAGATGGGATGTAGGGGATGTTTCATAAGGTAGCATGAGAGAGACATTAACATGTTTCAGAGCAAAGGGAAAAGACGGTGACTGATGCAGAGAAGCAGTGAAGGGATATAGGAAACAGCACAGCTGGTGAGAAGAGGGAACAAGTACAGTCAAGGGATTCACTTTCATCCTGAGGTATGCTGAAAGGAAGTCTCAAAATATTTAGTTTTTCCTGTGAGGGAACCTCTATTCTCCAATCACATCCAAAAGGAAAAGCAAGCCTTGTAAGAAGTCAGTTCTGAAATTCCCCACTGTCCAAGGCAATTTGCTTCAGGCTCACTTCTCTTCGTTTTTAAAGCCTGAGTGGTGTCCAGCTACACCTAGGACTATCAAATAACAGTGACAGAAATCAAACCATAAATGAAAGAAAGAAATCCCTTGCATCATGGCATTTCCTTTGAGTCGTTGTTGCCTGCTAATGAAGACTTCTTGCCATATTCCCAATGTACAGCAAGTCATTAGCATTTCTGGTTCTTGCCTCAGTTGCAGTAAAACTGAAACAGGAAAAAACTCAGCTTTGGGATCTAGTGATGAAGTTAACAGACAACTTTTATCCAGTTACTTGGCTATTTATTTTTAAGATCAATCTTGCCTACTACCAAAAATGAACAACAATTTCAGATACTTGGGATGGATTCCACAGTAACTCTATTTGTTCAAGTGAAGTAAGTGAAACACTCCAGCAAGCATTCGATGAAAAAGATTTAAAAATATTGATTGCTCATTTTATATATAGAAATGCTGTATACATCAAAAATAATGAGCAGTAAATAAAAATTTCTTCCTCACTTCCCCCTTAATTCTGCAGAAAAAGTAAATTTAGCTAGTTGAATGCTAGACCTCTCTCCTCCATATTACAAGTTTTGTGCTTGTTAAAGACACTGCAGGAAGCTTCATTATTAAATTAAGTTTGTAAATGAAACTTCATCTACTAGTTTCTGTAGAAGAGCAATGGTCCCACTGACCTCTTTTTACCCAAAGGCTGTTACTGCAGACACTAATTGGTGCAGGCTGTTCTCTCCTGCTTTCCAGGTCTGCTGCAGCCATTCTCAGAAGATTCAAATTAACCTGATTTGTCACTAGCCTTTCTCAGAACAGACTTTTATACATTGCTGATGGTTAAAAGCTGTCGCAGCAGGTTTCCACAGTGACCTTTACATCTTTAAAAGAAAACCTGCACTTGAGGAGGAGTACATTGAGAGGAGTACGCAGAAACCTACTATTTAAGTACAGGCTTTTGGGTAATCTTCACATACTTAAAGTGGTTGAGCATTTTCCATTTTGCTTTAGCAGAGGCTTCAGATCTTAGCTCATGGATTTTGCTCTCATATGGACTAAAGGGAACAGACTTCCTTATGTTTCAAATCTAGAACCAAGTCAAAGATCTCTAGCTGTTAGCAAGCCATGTCCTATTGAAATTCCATGTTCAGTTTAAAATGCAATGCAACACCACTTGTTTGATGAGACTGAGCTATTGCAGAGACTAGTGCTAGCTAATTAATCGCTAGGATTGCTGAAGGGGAAGAATCCTTTACAGACAGATTTATAGGCATAGCTAGAATAAGCCTAAGAACTTTCTATGCTTTCCCCATATAAGAATTTCTTCTGAAAAAGCTGAAATCAAGATGGAAAAATCATAAGTATCAGGCTCTGAAGTGTAGTGGCAGCTAGAATTATCTGTTCAGTATTTAAAATATTTTTAAATTCACTACTATTTTTAAAGATCCTGGTGTTTTTGTTCTCCTTAAGCAATATGAAAACAAATATGTGGATCGTCAGCTTCTTATCATTAATGTAGATGAGATAATCCTTTCTTATTGATAACAATTAGCTGTGATGAGTACCTTCCAAAAACCTTCCAAAGCACTTTTCAAGTCTTAAGGCCCTGATCCTCTAAAGCTGTATTCACACACATAATGGTGCTTCTCCATGCATCAAGAACACCGATAATCTAATTTCCATCATCCTCTATTTCTCAGATGACTGGAATTCCAGTAGGTACAGGTTTTGCACTGGAAAAGCCGAGTGTACTTTCATCAATGCAGTAATAAAGCAGGGAAAGCACTGTATCAAAAAGGAAAAGAGAAAAAAAACACTTTATAGAAAAGAAATACTCAAGCAACAAGACAAGTCTGACATAAGCTCATACTTTTTGCTCAGCAAGCTGCATAGACACCTACAGCCTTCAAGCAGGCTAGACTAGTTGTAACTTGTTCCAGCATCTTATTGTATTAGAAGGAATTCCTCCTATTCAATTTAGCAGACAGTATATTAGACTTAACAGTTAGCTGACTCCTATTCTATTCTCAGGGAGATATCTAGTGTAGATGAGTCTCCGGATCAAAATCCACCAAAACTAGCAAGTACTGACAGAGATGCAAAAAAGTAGATCAAATGCCAAAGCTTTCCAATTAGAGTTCTGACAGAAATATTTTTATTGTGATCCTAGACAGACAATTCTGGTTAGTCCAGCTACACACACAGGTACTCAGCCTCTCAATCATCCTCCTCCTTGCCTTTTGCTGTATTCATGGACTTCCTCTGAACTTCCCTTCTGGAAGCTTTACTTTGAGACCAGAACAACTTCATTTATTTCTTCAATGAAAATTTCCCATGACATCCCAAACTGGAACATTTCTCTTTCTAGATGCCCACTCCTACTTTAAAACAGTCTGTATAGACTTTGATTAAAGAAATAAGATGACTGATTTTCAAGACCCAACAGCATTTTCCCAAAGGCACTGACCCTGCCTTGAGGCACATCAATTGCAATTTCTTGATTGAACAAAAGCACAGATTCTCAGGGTTTATAGTCTGTTGATGGATTTTTAAATACACTACCAAATTGAAAATGGGGAGAAGAGAGGTCCCTATCTGTTGCTTCTTCCTCTTTCTTTCCCTTACCTGATTCCTCACCTTCTAACACACAAGTATTTTGTTCATTCTCCAAGGAGGATTGTGAATACTGGTTTGCTCACAAAGGCTCCAGGTAAAAATTAACATACCTAAAGGCATATTTACCTGAAGACTAATTCCAGGAAGCATTCTGCCTCAGAGAAGCAGTCAAGCATGTGCCTGTCCCAGAAGACATTAGTATATGTTTCAGTGGCTTTCTTACACTGAGGTTTAAAGGATATATTCTAGGAAAATTCTCCTGCCCATGTCTAAGTCACTTTCCTAACTGACAAAAGATATTTGGTATTTTAGTATGTATTCCTATAGCAAGTCGAGCTGGATTCTTTTAGAAGGATTCTTTTTTCTCCTCAAAAAAAACTATAGACTTCCTATATCCAGACACACTCACACATATACAGCTGCTTAAGCGGAAAGACATTATTCAAGTTATCGATCTAACTCATCTAACAGATGAAGCAGGATGTCCTAATCCCACATGAATCGATCCTTTCATCAGCTACCAGAAGTTGGGGGCAGGGGGGAGGATGCTCCTTAATTTCAATCACATACTCCTCTCTGGGTACAAGGGGATTTTTTTTTTTTTTTTTTTTGCACCAGAGTTAGCTGCAATGGAAGATATCACACAGGGCTGAATCCTTGAAGCATGCATATTCAAGAAGTGAATACACGGTAAGAGTGTATGTTCTAGCTCCATAACCCTACTCTAGCAATGGCAAATATTTTAAGGATGATCCACTTTTGGGGAGGAAGAGGACTATCTGTGTTGCAATGCACAGACAAGGAGATTGATTTAATTGAGCATTCTATTTGGTTTCCATCTAAAAAACTGTAATGCAAGAAAGTACATCTTCCCAAGAATAATCTGTGAAATTTATTTAAAATGCATTTGAGAATGGTTACAATCACCTTTCTGAGCCTCCTACCGGTGGCAGCTATCAGGATGAAATAGCATCAGTAACATGAGCAGCATGACAGCATTATGTAAGATATTGTGAAGCAGTTTCAAACCTGCTTTGATACAGTATTAACAATCAGCAGGAAAAACCTTGTTTAATATTTCAATGACATGTTTAAAAGTTAAACACTTTCATTCCTCTGATGGTGCAAAAGCCTGAGCAGTATAGAGACAGAAATAGGTAGACATTCTGTGTCTTTCACCTACAATGTAGTACAATCACAGAAACTTTGTCAAAAAAAAATCCTTGCATTCCAACAAGATGGCCAGCATCAGCAGGAGGCCTGACTCGCAGCCATTCCCAATGCATTTCCTTATGGGCATGTGTTACTTTTCCTTTTATTCTCATTACTTGAAAATTGAGTTTTGGATTTAGGCAAAATGAAACAATTTTATAGGGCCCAAATGAGGACAGAGGACCCATCTCTAGGCTCTGACATCTTCTGGGTCTTGGGCCCAACCACGGACAAAATCTATTTCCTCCAGAATCTGCAGCTCTCAAACGACAAGGGCTTACTCTTCCACTTCAGGAAAAACCTCAGAACAGTAACAGGGTAAGACCTAATATTAAAACTCACTACTCCCTGGGGAAGATGGGATGAGAAAATGTACCCTTGAAACATGTTGGGGACAAATCAGCTAGGCCCTTGTTTAAAGACTATGAAACTATAAATCAGCCTGGATGAATTTAAGAGGACCATGGTTCCTTTTAAAGATGCTCTTTCTCTTCAGACACATTGTAGATACAGGGCAAATATTTAATTCACTTATGATGTTATAAACTCCTCCAAATACCCTCTGCATTTCTCAGAGGCATGCTTCCCATTGCCAACCATTTCTTCTGCTTTCCAGGTGTTCTGTATTTTCAAAATGAAAGCACAGAAATACTCTGAAAATACAGACAGACTTCTTGAGGAGTAATGAATCTCAAACAGAAGCTATGAGTCAATGGCAATGCTTCACATTGTTTCCTACAAACACCAGATATGATGAAAACAGTTCATTCTGGCCTTAGTATCTGTGGCTTCATCCAGTGTACAAATTACATTGAAGAGTGTCCCCACAGTATGTTTTAATGAACAGACTTCCTTTCCCATCGTGCCTTTGGACTGATCCCCTCATTCTAGAGAGTAAGTACATATTATCCCAGTATTTTAGCCATATGAAAGACAGTATCTATTTCAAAATGGTGTCAGACATTTTAAAGCACTCTGATAAACTGTATCACATCTTAAACGATTAGAGTTGGCTTCCTATCCAGCATTTTATAACAAAATTAGTGTAACATAGAGGTTAATTATTGCTCACATACAATAGTAGAAAAATCCCAATAATCAACCAGTGAGCCTACTCCTTCAACAAAGGAAATTGTACCACTGTCAGGACACATCATCATCTTGTGATTCAAAGGATCTTTCAGGTCTGTTCAAAAAATTCAACACATCTGAATAATTGTTTCTCTCCGTGGCATAAATTTGGCAAAGTAAATTAGCACCATTAGCGTGAAGTGTACAGAATTTAATTAAAGTTGGCACTGGAATTGTGACGATTAGAACAGAGAACTACCTACTATAGAAAAGATTACAGGTCTGAGAGTCTAGATCCTGGTGGGGATTAGGGAACACCACTGCAAACATTTCCCTGTCATTTGCTCATGGAAACTCAGTTCCATCTTTACAAATATATTTGTCATACTTTATTACGGCACTCTGTTAATCAAAATCATCAGTTACAAAATCATCATCACATTGTTCTGCAATTAACTAAGTTTAGATAATTTGGGTAATGACTGCTATATTATTTAGGTATTTTTACTACAAGGAGATATATGAAAAGTCAATTCCCTGCTGAATGTTTAATACACTTCTAATAAGTACTTTATGCAGTTTTTGATGGCACACTAAATCATCCAGTAGTTAACTGTACCATTAAGATTGATTCAGCTTTGCAGTGGGAGAAGAACAATTGAATACACACAAGAGTGTCACCAAAATCTGAAAAATGTGTAAGTTAAGATATAATGCTAGACCTTAAAAGAATGTGGAATCTTTTCCTATAA
Organism: Tetrax tetrax; assembly: GCA_009806455.1. Classification (NCBI taxonomy): domain Eukaryota; kingdom Metazoa; phylum Chordata; class Aves; order Otidiformes; family Otididae; genus Tetrax; species Tetrax tetrax. The sequence continues at coordinate 12,466 of WHYT01015835.1, forward strand.
AACTGAGATCTAGTAGGGTAAAGCAACTTGCTGGATTAAGATATTGAGACATGGCCAGGATTCTGAAGTGCTCCTTTTTTTTTCTTAAAGCTTTTTCCCCTATCTGTCCATTTTGAGATATCTTCTATTTTCTGCAATCTGAGCTTCTTTTGACCACATCTCAGGTAAGGCACATGTAACTTATAAAAAAACCAACCAAACAAAACAAACAGAAAAAAAACAACCCAAAAACCAATCAATTCTGTGTTACTTGGCACCTCCTACAAGTCATGCCAGTGCCTTTAGCTACCTGTCTCACTTAGGTTGTTGGAGGCAGCAAAGACTAGGCACCAGGTCTGTTCTCAACCACCAGCACAATGAGTGTATGGCACCTCACAAAAATGAAGCCCTCTCAGTGCAGAACAAGTATCACTTGCATACAGTCTCACCCTGCACACTACCCCAACCTGGCCAGCATCAAGGCAGGGACCCAGGATATCCCAGCATGACTTTTTTTTTTTACTTTCAGCTGAGCACACAGTAACTGAGATCACACTAGTTCTGTTCAGCTCCAGGTAAATCTGAGCAGAAATCATTTATGTCTTTCTAATGTCATATAAGCAGACAAATCCTGGGTTATTTTCCAGACTGCTGAATGGGTATTGTCTCAAGTCCAGTGAATAGGCTGATGGCAACAGATGGATCTGAGTGTTTTCCATCTCTCCTGCTGCCTTGCTGCTTAAAGAGATTTTGCTGTCTTCCACCATGAGTGTCTGTCTTCCTACAGCCTGGCTTGCTCCCTATGTGATACCCAAGCAAACAGAAGGATCAGCCCAGCCACCTATCTAGAAGCCTCCAACTTACACTTTCGCCTTTCTATTCTGACTGTATTAGGAGCTCAGTGCCCCAGTGTTTTCCAAGAATTGCTTTTGTTTGCCCCTAGATCCTATGAAGGATTTTATTATGCAGCAATGCCCTATGCATATCACAATGTTAGGTGTTGCAGCTAAACATAAATATTCACCTAAGCAAGGACCACATCCTGAGAAATATTTCAATACCAAACTGTTGCCTATTTATTTGGTGCCTGAATATAAAAAAAAAACCCACAACACAAAAACAAACCACCAAACAAAAACAACAACAACAACAACAAAAAAACAAAAACAAACAAAAAACCTACCCCTAACTACTTGGGCACAGATATTAAGCTACGCAGCTAGCACTGCTACTGATTTCACCAGGAGCTCTGTACAGTAAAGTCTTCTTTCCTCTAGTAGCACGTTTTGTATTTCTCTCCTAGGGAGCTCAATTGAAAATGTCAGTCATCCCCTACTACAGAAAGACTTTGACACTCTAGGTTTAGAGAATGCACAGAGAGAATCTAGAATTATTTATTCATTTATGTTTCTTTTATTTTTAATCCTTTGATTTCTGAGAATCATCAGCTAGATTTTCTGGCACAATATTTATAAATACTTCATTATAGTGTATGGATGTAAAAATTCTATTTGAACTTTTGATGAGAGTCTATGATGAAATGTTGGCACATTGTTTTTGCTCACCTGGGGACTTTGATGCCACAATAATTTTCAGAGGATAAAAATGCATTTACACATTACTTCCCACTTTCCTCATTACTTATCATTCACTTTCTCAGCTTGGAATCTCATCTCCCAGCAGAGAATTCCATGACTGATTTTAATGTGGTATATACATTTGAAAACTAGACAGAACAGAGGTAGGTTCAGCCCAACAAAGGACACATACTTGGCAAGAATGCACCCATACGAAAGTTTATTGCAGCACTGGCAACATCAAGCAGATGACAAGCTGAAAGCTACCTGTTCCACTACAAAGCAGAGAAGGCTGTACAACGCAAGAGTGCAATGTAGTCCACTCTGTGCACAACTCCATTGAGAAAAAGAGAAACTATTTCCAAGACCAAACTGCTGTTTAGCCCTGAACAAGTCACTACAAAGGTCTATACTTCTGTTTCCTCCATTTTCTCTGCTCATTTCTAGAGGTTGAGTGACAGTGTTCTTCAATACATGCCACATATCCTCCCCCCCCAAAAAAAAGTACTAATATTAGTTGCAGCCCCTGAAATAGAACTATAAACCTACTAGCAAAGAAAGGCTCATTTCCTGTTCTGAATTTCAAGTAGGAGCAGCATAGGCCACACTTAGAACTGGAGTGTATCACCTCCAACCTCCCCAGCACAGCTCTTGCAAAGAGCATACAGCACTATTGAGAAGAAAACTTATCCCAAAGGGGCACCTTGGACTCGAAAAATACAGTGAAACAGTGTAAAACCAACAGCCAGGCAAATGCAATATGGAGTTACAGAGCAAAAGCAGGATAACAATATACAGAATGTAAACTCCCACCCATTTGTCACTGAAAATGCATACAGCAATTAACTCTATGGTCTAAATATAATTCCTATAATTCCCTATAATTCAAAGATACAAAAGACTCAGGTTTTAGTCATGAGCCTTACTTACACAGCTGAGAAATAAATCACCTAACACAGGGCAAAGTCATGCTTAGCACATGCAGCACAGGAAGAAAGCAGCAGAGATCAGATGGGCCAGGACAACATGGTGAGAAACTGAACCTATTCTGGCTCTACTGGTCTGTATGTACAGCTTAAGCTGAACAAGAAAGAGAGGTGACTTTCCTGTAAACCAGGATATCTACTTACCAACTTGCACACAGTCACCCACCTTCCTTTAAAAGCAGCCTTTTGATAGGATACTGTTTAAGCCTTGAGATGAACTGAAAAGTTTAAATGCAGCATCTATGTGCCTTTTTTTCCCCCCATACAATACTAACACCCATTCACCAGGCTACTGAGCAGTCTTTGCAGATCATACAGGCTGTTGTAGTTTAGCCCCGATTGGGACCAGACTACGCAGTCTCTCTCTCTCATTCCCCCCACCCTCCAGTAGGACAGAAGGGAGAAGTGGTAAACAAAAGGCAGCAAAAACGAATGGGTTGAGACGAAACAAAACATAAATTTAAGAGCACTAACAGAAGGAAACAAAACAATGATGGAAAATAAATACAGTACAATGGCTTACAACAAATCTCAACAACCAGCTTCTTCCCACATAGCAGGAGACTCTCCTCAGCACCCTCCTCACTTATATACTGAGCATGATGTCACATGGGACGGAATAGCCCTTTGGCCAATTTGGGTAAACTTACCCCAGCTGTTGGCTAATGAGTAAACTATCCCAGATGGGTGTCCCAGCCATAGGGGCCACCAGCTTGGTTCTCCTCCCAGCTCAGGTGAATATTAACTCTATCCTAGCCAGAACCAGGACACAAGCAAATGGCTTGAGGTAGGTAATCTGGAAGTATCAGGAAAATGGGCTTCTGAAGAAGATTGGCAGCAATGAACTGTAGTAAAGGGAAATGTTATCTTAAATAAGCACAATGATGACAGAGATTTCAGGAAAAGAAAGAAACTCAATTTTATTTCAGCTCCTGAAACATCACATCAGCAATTGTGAGGCAGAGACTAAAGTGTAGCTGTAACTAGCTTTATCTTTCTTCACACAGTTAGAGCTTTTATTACAATTGTCACCTAAACTTAGAAGTTCATATTCACATTTTACCCAGTGTTTGTGATTTGTTTACAATGCAGGCACTTTCAATCCAAGTTCTGTAAAATATGAAGATAGAAAGAGATAGCATTCAACCAACTACAGAAACTTCCAAGTAGTTCATGCAGGCTCCACAAAAAGGCAACTGAAGTTGTCAGAGTTCAAAAACTCACAGAAAGAAAGATGACAAGAAATAGCCTTGCTCATCTTGTGAGTTACTATCTCCTTTTGCTTCTTCCGTGAACTGATCCACCTCAAATGTGCTTTTTAGATTTAACTCAAGAAAATATATCTGTCATTTTAAAACTAAAATAATAAAAACAGTTCCTCCTTTGAAGTCTTCATTAGCATGTATTATATCCATTTCCAGCACAGTAGCAACACGGACATTTTTAGATTTTCATGATCATGAACATTAAGCTCAGAAAGAAGTAAAAACCATAAAGAGTTTATTCCTTTTGAAAACATTCTTTAAAAATAAAAGACAGAAATTATGATGAGAATGGTGATAAAACAGCCAAATTTTGATCAGAGTAAGAAGTATTACACAGAATGGAAAAGGGAAAGCCATATAAAAAGATCTTTAAAATCATACAGCCGGTTGCAATCCAGGCTGTGGCTGTTGAATTTCTTATGTGATGATTGCTTTCTAAGTCAGGAAATCTACACATTCAATCCCATATGCATAAAGGATGGAAAAATCAGAGGCACTTTCCCTTACAATGTACTTGATTCATTGGACTTTTATATAATTCACTTCACTGAAAATGCAGAGGATATCCAGAGGAGAGTCATTAAAGACATTTTCCATTGCCCCATTTGTAAAAAGGCTCTTAAAGAGGATTATAGGAATTATGTGAATATGCAAACACACTTATGTATGGACACAAACCTCTGCCATTTCTGGGCCACGTACTCTTTCACATTTACTTCATGAAGAACACAAAAATGCCACTGTCAAGTTTTCAAGTCATCACCACTGCAAATGAGCTTTTTCCATTTGATTATTAATTAAAAAAATAGAAATGTTAATGGAGTACATGCTACTTTCATCCCCTTTAAAAATACCTTTTATTTGATGCATTTTGTTTTGATATATCCCAGTCAAATTAAGCAGAGGCTGGCAGCTACATACAGCGATCTGGTTAATGACATAATATGATTTATATGCTTCATTTTAGTACACTGGGTCATTTTGATTTCTTTAATATATTCCTACGGACTTGAACGAGCACCACATTAAATCCTGCCTCAGACAAAAATCTCCCATTGAGATTGAAATGACTGAACATTTTCATTCAATGGGGATTGCATAAGGGATTTGAGTTAGATTTATTTTTTTAAGGCAGCCCAAGTGCCATCTAAGGCAATTTTCAGAAAAGTTGATACAATCAAATGCTAGACATTTTAGACACTAAATAGCTATTAAAGTGCACATCTAAGCACATGAAACTTACAGAAGATCCAGACCTTTTAAGATTTGGCAGTCCTCTGGGGCTACACCAGTCTGCACCAAAGTTCACTAACATCGGTTTACCACAGCTGAGGTTTTGATGCAGGCCCCAGTACATTTTCATATTTGCATGAGCAGCAGAGCTAAAAAATATGCATGCCAGACAAAGACGTGATTCCAAATCACTTTGTATCAAGATCAACTATGAAAGGCATGGAGGCAGAACCATAGTCTCTTTGTATTTCTTTCTCCTTACAGCAGGTACTAATAGTACAAGAAGAAATTACATGATCTGGCATCTCTCTCCATCCCTCAACCACTTTCAAAAACTGCTTATACTACACGCATGCCTGGATTGAATGAAATGCTTCTTTATACCGTTGGCTGTCTGGCATGTTGAGGATAAATCAATTACATTACAAGCCATAAATTAGGGTGATGTAACTTTTTTCCATGAGATCCTGTCCAGAATATTTTAAAAATTATTATTAATTTTAACAAGTCCATGAGATTGAATGAGAAGAAAAAAAAAAGAAAGAAGAAAAGAAAAAAGAAAATAGTTCAAATTGCAGTATTTCCTTGGAGCTTTCTTCTGGTCCTAATGCTCCTTCTTCTTGTGTCAAATGATGAACAGAATTAGGCCATAACTGAGAGCTCTGAAAATCCAGATCCCTAATGACTACTTGATTCATCCAGCTTCTTTTCCATTAAAACAGTTTCAGAAATAATATGAGAAAATGAGCTAAAAAGAGAGTATAAACATATCAAAATATTTGTTGGAATTCTGAAAATTTTCAACAAGCCTCTATAACCAGGGAGCAGAGTGAGAAAATGGTCTTAAATGCAACTATAGCATTTCATTTGAATATTTCTTTTCAATAAATATGTGTTTGGGTCAATTGCAGATATTTCTACTTTAAAGAAACATGATGTCACAACATTCCTGTATTATCCCTGCAAAAGGTTTTCCTTATATCTCTTTCCTTGTACTTTTAGGCAATGTTTAGGTCTATTTGACACTAAAGACAATTCAATTCATTAAGTTTAATTATAAGGTATTTGAGTCAGGGATTAGTTTATTGCTTAAGTGTACACAGTAATTATTACTGATGTTAAGAAGGATATTTAATCACTAAGAGGTTCCTATTGCATTATTGCTGGTGGCACTGGCACCAGATGACCAAAATTGTGTCTTCAGGGTTCATAAGCATCACACAGACATACAGGATTTTTTTTCATTCTATTTCTTTCTACAGTTTTTACATAACATTGCTTTGTGGACCAACAGAGAAAAGAGAACAGGGTTGTTTTGCTCATTTCATTGGGGAAAATCAGCAAACATCACGAAGACACAAGCAAGTCTCAAAACACAAGAGTTTGTCTTAGGACTTTGCACTCCAGCAAGTCCAAAGAGGCAGCTTATGAGATGCTTAATAGGAAAAGTAAAAACTGACACATTTCTTCATTCTTAACAAACAAGCACAGAATTTGCAGTTTACAGCCTGAAGTGAAGACTGGATGGACAGCTTCCCATTTTCCAAACTACTGAGATTGCTTAGCTAAGAGCCACGCTGCATTTTCTGTCCCTCATGGTCTTCACACCAACTCTGGCTGCTTCTGTCTAATTCTACTGCTGTTAATCACTTTGGTGTAGGAAATACTGGCAAGAGAGTCTCTGGACTAGAAGACTCCAGGAAGTCATACGGTCTCATCCCAGCGATCTCCTTTCATTCTCTGAAAGAGGCCATGTGACATTGACGCAATTCTATTTTTGGCTCCTTGTTGCTGAAATGCCACTGCTAACCACCAGCAAAACCATCCCTCTGACCTTTACCTGCTCAGATTGTATCTGAACTCCTTTTCTAGTTCATTCTCCATCATCAATAGAATTCTTTGTTATTCCTGTTGCCTTTTTCAGTACTTCCCCCCTCAAAAAAACCAGCACACTAGCTAGTCAAAGCAATACAATCTCATCCCCAATTCATGTCATTTTGGACGGACTGGTAAAAGCTGTGATCTCTTACTGGCTCTACCTGGTTTAATTAAAGGATCAAGAGACATATAGTATCAGGAGGGACAACTGAAAATAGCTAAAGCTGCTGAAAGCAACATCTGCAATGTCTCAGCAACACCAAAATTTTGGACTGTTGAGCAAATGTTTTGCAGGGGAGATCATCTGTCATCTAAAATTCACTTTCTGTCATAACAGAAAGTAACAACTTGAAATAAGTCCTTCCATACCCTGGAATTTCCAATGTGTTTATAACAAAACCATTATGATATTGCCTTTTAAAAAAAAAAAAAAAAAAGAGTGATGTAATACATGTTTATTTCAAAAGGCATCCCAGAACAGAACTTGACATGCTCTATTTTATCTTATTTAATTTTAAGTAAAGTTAGTGGACTCTGCCCCACTTTATACATAATATATACACAAGCCAGTCATGTTTAAGAAAGTAGGATTGTTTTTATAATCACTGTCTCAAAAAAGAAAACTGTCAATCCTGAAAACAGTTATATATGTTAATATTCTATACAAAACTGAAAATGCAGCATTGTTTTACAATTACAAGGGAATAGACATGCAGAATTCTGCATTTCTGCAGAAGGGTAAGGTTATTTGCAGGGTGTGTTCTCATGGCAGGTAGCGCTGCAGCTCACTATTGCTGTAACAGAAGTAGCTAAAAAACAAGAATGATACTTTAACTCAACTCTTCATCGTAAGCTCATTTGGATGGTAACAAATTGTTTATCTGGAATGTGTTATCCCAAATGATGGTAAGCTGCTTTACAAGCAAAAGTATTATAAAGCTCTTACTTTTAGCTTTTCCTATGAATAAGAGGTTGCCTTGTTGCTTCATAAAAAAAAAAAATTCCCAATATGGGAAAGGAAAATAACTTGAAGTAGTTTTCACTATCTACAAAATATTTTTTTAAAAGAGTATTTTTAATTTGGATGTACATACGAGTTCAATGCTAAACTAAATCTTAGTTTCCTTAAGATTCTTTAACTGATTCCGAAAGGTTTGTTCTGTCTAGATAATTTTTAAATGACAAAAAAAAAAATAAAATTCCTGTTTAATGCAAGCAACTAAGATATTTCCAAAGTCTTTCCTTTGTTTTATTTCTATTTGCTTAGCTCTCTATCTGTCTCAGGATATATCCTTCCCCTTTTGGGGAAGAAGAAATACTACAGACCATTGCATTCAGAAGCAGAAGATGGAAAAGGCCTAAACATCAGGAGTCTTGGTCTCATTTCCCCTTCCCTGAGGGGTAAGCACTTATGTATGTTATCTATTTTTCACTGCAGATTGATCATGCAGCTTCTCAGGAGCCCATGAAATGGCCTAAACCATGCCCCTGCCAGTCACAGAACAAGATCAATCTACTCTTACCAGAGAAAGCTGAAACGAAAATCCAGACCAGCTACTCCTGCGCCTAATATCAGGAACATTGCTTGTAGAGACAGTAGCTACTCTGAGGAGCCCTACTGCTATCTTCTCCCCCTCAAAACTAGCTACAGTTTGCTGTGACTCCATCTTGGCTTTGACAGGGGCTATTAGCATGGTTTTCCCAAAATCCAGAGTAAGCAAGGACGACAATACAAAGGCTGTGGCAGTTCTACCTACTCTGTCTCTGGCCAGAGCCACCCATTCTTCGCTACGCGTTCTCTAAACTTGAACCAATATCAAACCTAAGTTCCTGACTATGAAAGTGTTATGCCTTTGGCAGGCATATTCTTTTTCTTTAGTCTTCTGGAAATTAAGCAGATCTTTTTTTATTTAGCCTAATTAAAGACATGTCAAATCAACTACAAAAATATTACTCTGGGGCAAAGGAAACTAATTGCTCATAAAATGACTACTTGCAAATAAATTTAAAAAGAAATTAAAAACAGGAAAAAGAAAACACAAGATTTTACACACTAGATTTCTTCTTTCTATGTTTTATGGGAAACTAAGCAAGCCAGAAAAGCTCAGCAGGAAGCAAAAATCATGCTTCTTATAGATGTAGCAAGAAATTCTCTATTGCAGGGAGTTTCTCAGCCTTCCAAGCTTAGGAACCAACATGTGTACAGTATTCCCGTACTTGTCGGCATGCCTCAAAGACTTCAGAGGTATATTACAAAATTGTGGTTTTCTGCATCTTTTTTCTACTACAGACAGTATTAGTAGAATAGAACCATTAATAGACAAAAAACTATCTGTAAGAAGATCAACATATGTCTATTACTAGTCTACAATTCAAGCAAGACCAAGTAATCTGAAGTACCTGGTCTTGATCAAGGTGTGTATTTCCTTCTGTGGACTAAACAACTAGCATCTCATTTTTTAAAATGTCTTTTGGGCAAACACAGAGACATACTTGGCACGACAGCCCTAGATGACCCTTTTCTAGTCATCTATGCTCACTCCAAGTGAAGGTTTCAGTATGTGCTAACTTGCATCATACGGCAAACCTCTGACAACATTGTTTTAAGAACTTGCTTCATCGGCTGTGAATTCTACCTGTAACCCAATGAAGAAGGAGGACACAAAGATTCATTAAAGCTTCTCAGACAAACATACGGAAAATAGAATTTGCACCCTATTAAATATGCTTTGTGTCACTATGCATTAACAGCAGAGCCACATAACCTTCAAGTGCATATTAGAATCATAGAATCATTTGAGTTGTAACGGACCTTTAAAAGTCATCTAGTCCAACGCCCTCCCTGCAAGGAGCAGGGACACCTTCAACTAGATCAGGTTGCTCAGAGCCTCATACAACCTGGCCTTGAACGTTTCCAGGGATGGGGCATCCACCACCTCTCTGGGCAACCTGTTCCAGTGTTTCACCATCTTTATTGTAAAAAAAAAAAAATTTTCTTCTATCTAGTCTGAATCTGCCTCCTTCTATTTTAAAATCATTACCCTTTGTCCTGTCACAATAGACCCTGCTAAAGATTTTCTCCTCATCTTCCTTATAAGCCCCCTTTAGGTACTGGAAGGCCTCCCTGGAGGTCCCCCTGTGAGAGAAGGAGTTAAAGAAATTTTAGTAGATATAGCATTGATTAATTATTGCTGTGCATACTAAAGAGTCAAGTTGATAAATAGTGCTTAATGTTTGGCTAGCCACCTGCTTAACGATTTGCTAACCATTGTGCAAACTATCTGAAGCAGAAAGTCTTGCGATTCTTCAGGAAAGACAGTTATAGAATCATAGAATCATAGAATCATAGAATGGTTAGAGTTGGAAGGGACCATCAAAGGTCATCTAGTCCAACCCCCCTGCAAGAAGCAGGGACCTCCCTGACTGGATCAGGTTGCTCAGAGCCCCATCCAGCCTGGCCTTGAACGTTTCCAGGGATGGGGCATCCACCACCTCTCTG
>WHYT01015835.1:37800-60524 GCA_009806455.1 Tetrax tetrax
CATATCGCCCTCAGTCGAGTGGCCAAGTGGAGAAAATGAACCACTTAATCAAACAGCAAATTGTGAAATTGGGACAAGAAGCAAACCTGACATGGCCTCAGTCTCTCCCTTTAGCCCTTTTATGTACCAAGGGCGAAGGAAGGACTGACCCCCTTTGAAATTTTGTATGGACAACCCTATGGAATGCAGAAGGGGATGTCTATGCAAACTGGGGACGAAATTATGACTTCCTACATGGTGGCATTGAGCAAACAGCTCAATAGAATTGGAAAGCATGTAATTGGGACCCGGGGAAGAGGTCTAGATGAACCTGTGCATGATATACAACCTGGAGATTATGTATATGTAAAGTCTCTTGCAGAAAAAAACCTTGGAACCACAGTGTGAAGGGCCATACCAGGCGCTTCTCACCTCCTTTACAGCAATCAAGATCAGAGAGCAGAATGCCTGGATACATCATCTTAGGGTAAAAAAGGCACCACGAAAACTCTGGACTTCTGAAATTCAGGGACCCCTAAGGCTTAAACTGAGAAGGTAGAATGTGGATTAAGGTTTGTGTAATCCTGGTGAATCTACAAATGATGAACATAGCTGCTTGGCAAGGGAATTTGTATGTTCAGCTGACAAGACTGATTGTTGGGTTTGTACCCAAATGCCAAGGCATTTTGGTCATGGAGTGCCTTTAATAGGTATCCCATTACCGTTGAATGTCTCCTGGACAAGTAGTATCTTTTGGGAAAGTACCACTCTTAGAAAAGATACCCAAGCCACGTGGGGCCGGGAGTTGGAAATAAACACCAATACCTCAGGAGACCACTGCCTGGTAAGCTCAGGAAACGGTACGTTTGTTGGGGAGTATCTAAATTGTAACAAACCATCTACAAATATTGACCCAGTATTTCAATAATTTAATTATACTGGTCTCCCGGTTCCACTGGGAACAGGGTGGTACTGGTTGTGTGGCACAGCAGCCCATAAGACTCCACCTCTAGGATGGCAAGGAGCCTGTACTTTAGGCGGTCTGGTCCCCAACATCACTATTATTGACAGTAAAAGAATTTACTAATTTTCTAGAAAAGGGGGGTCTGAGAGAAGGAGTTAAAGAAATTTTAGTAGATATAGCATTGATTAATTATTGCTGTGCATACTAAAGAGTCAAGTTGATAAATAGTGCTTAATGTTTTGCTAGCCACCTGCTTAACGATTTGCTAACCATTGTGCAAACTATCTGAAGCAGAAAGTCTTGCGATTCTTCAGGAAAGACAGTTCCTGGTAAGGACTAGGCGGGTCGCTTCAAGAACCAGATGGGACCGACCCTGCAGCTTGAATAAAAGCCAAAGGATAACTGAGTTTGCGCAAGAACAAAAGGTTACTAGCGGTGACGAAGAGGAGTCACCTGCCTTCATCCCCACGACCCCCGACGACCACCACCAGGAGGCACTGCGCAAGCCCAGACAGGAGTAGTTTATGGAAATGACCCCTCGGGACTAATTTTAATATGAAGCGAGGATAGGTCATGCATATGTATAGGCGTATTGAGAAACTTTATGTATATGTAATATTTGGTTGTATAAATTTAAAGAGAGTTGCCACGTCAGGTGCGCACGGTTTCAGTGGGACTACCCCCCCGTGCTGCCCAGCACTGAATAAACATACCTACTTTACAATCTTACAGATTGTGGAGTCACGTCACCTGGAGCCTTCTCCTCTCCAGGCTGAACAGCCCCAACTCTCTCAGCCTGTCCTCATGGGAGATGTGCTCCAGCTCTCTCATCATCTTCATGGCCTCCTCTGCACTTGCTCCACCAGGTCTACATCCTTCTCATGTTGGGGGCTCCCGAGCTGGACACAGTACTGCAGGTGGAGTCTCACAAGAGCAGATCAGAGCGGGAGAATCACCTCCCTCGACCTGCTGGCCACACTTCTTTTGATGCAGTCCAGGATATGGTTGGCTTTCTGGGCTGCACATTGCCACCTCACGTTGAGCTTCTCATCCACCAGCACTCCTAAGTCATATATTACCCATAAACACACTAAAATTCAGGAAGTGCACTCTCTCTCAAATTAGGAAGCCAGAAGGGGTGACAGCCATCTCCTTCATCTGATCTTTTTTCATGCCACCAGCAGGTGAGTCCCACCTCCTAATTATAATGACAAACTAATCGTGTCTGTTAGATCTTTAGCAGGTACTTTATAAAGCTTAGACAGTTCATCTACATGATAGTGGAGTTGTACTGGTGCTTAATTACCTTCCCTGCCAATACAATCTGTATCTTACTCGCGGCTTCTGGCTATTTTTTTCTCTGCAGAAACAAGTGTAAACTTCGAATTAGACTTTTTTATTATTGACAAGCTTTCTGGCCTTCCATACTTGGATGACTGAAAGGGATCCATTTAACTAGTAAAACAGCTTCTACTGGGACAGTAAGATCACCATATCAGCCAATACACTGACTTGTAATTCCAGTGCTGAGCTTGATATACTGGCTGAGGACAACACTCAAAGAAATGAAGATCCCAAAGCATAGGGATGGAAAAAAAAAATTCACAAAGAGGGAAGGAAATTTCAAGTTATTTGCTCAGTACTTGCAAATGCTAAACTTTTGCACAGGTCCTAATGACTTGGAAATATGCTTGACTAATTATCTTCACTTGCCAATATTTATAAAGTGTAAAGTACATGCATAAAGTATGCAGATTGTATGTAAATGCACATACTGTGCTATAAAAATGCTCTCTCTGTCCCCCACTTAAGAATAAAGGCGATAGCATCATCCAATCAAAGGAAGAAGCAAGAGCAGTTCAAGGGGAGAATTATTTTTACTGTAGACTTCCAGAGGGAATTAACCAATTTTCTGTATTATGATAGAATCAGCATATTGCAGATTGAACCTGTAGACAATGTCAAAGCAGAAGAGGCGCTTTCAGATTTGTATGCCTGCTGAATCTTAAACACAAAAGGCTGCCGTACTTCTGTTTGCTCTGCAGTTTTCTCATCAATGCACATTATTGGACCTTACTGTGGTTAGAATGAGTACTTCAGCCTGGCTCACTAGAGAAGTGAAAATACCCCTTGGATCTCATGTGATTCAGTACTTGGCAACTACTGCCCCTCCCATCAGTGCATGTGTGACAGTGAAAGAGCAGGAAGGAAATGAGATCATGACCATATTAAAAACAAAAAATTCTGAGCATGGGCATGCACCATGCTGTTTAAAATAAAACAAGTCTTTTATTATTATTGCTATCCTACAATTTAATCCTCAATATGATTACTTCATACAGAAAAGAAGCTGGCAGGGAACTGACATGAAAATAAGGGCAATAGGAAAAGCAAGAGAGAGCTCATAACCCTGAAATCCTGCTTTCCTACATTCAATTAGCATATATTTTTAACATACTTCCTGCAATGTTCAGAAAATGACACAGTGCCCTTCTGGATATATTTTATTGAAATAGGTGGATTCAGTGCTAGATAAAATGAATAATGAATATAATACTAGATACATTTACTCTTTGAATTTGAATGAATTTTCAGAAGAGCAGGTGTGACTACATAGGAAAGAGAACGGTACTGAGCTACTCAAGTAGCTACCTATCACCTGAATTTAGTATACAAGCCAATTTGGTAACACTGTAGAAATGAGATGTCTCCTAGTTTCCTACTAGAGTTCCCCATATTTCTTAGTGTTCTCCTAGTTTCTTAGGGAGCAGATGCAGCTTCTAATCTTGAGGGCACTAACTAGGACATGTCCAGTGTCCAGTAGAGCTGGAAATAGCATCTTGCATTTTACACCTAGGAGGCTGTTATAAATGAATCCAAGCCCCAAAACAGGATTCCAGTTAAAGTTTCCAATTTATTGAATAGAAGCAAGCAAACAGCGCCGGCCAACAGCGCTGGGTGTGCCGGGAGTCTCCGCTCCCCCAAGACGCACACCCCTTGGTTCACGGTTACTGTATTTATAACTTCTCCCGGTCCCCGCACCGTGCCTGTCTCCTTTTGGGCGCTCACCATCTGCATTCCATTGGTCACTCACACCGTTCGTGGCAGGTACTGATTAGCTAAGAGCCTGTCACTAGCCACTATACAGGTGTTAATTGGCTAAGAGTACCGAAACGGCTGGTCCCAATTTGGAGTTGTTTACGTGCCCCGTGGTCATCAGCCCCCAGCCCGGTTTCTCGCCTCTTTTCTGGCTCCACTGTTAAGAGTCTTTGTTATGCAAACAGCGCTTGTTAAGCAGGTAAAACCCTCTATTATGTCAAACTACTGAGGCAGGAGTGAATCCTGCCAAACACATTTTTAATAACTTAAATAAACCTCCCAAATATGTTTACAACTTTAAACAAAATTTATACATTACCTATACAGTTTCAAAATACAGAACTGTGTACATATCACCCTGTTCTTCCCAGGATAATTAAAGATTCCATGTATATTAACACGAATCAGATGAACATATATAACAGAGGCTTAAGAAAAAGAGGGAGGAAAAAGAATAATCAAGTAGCCCGGGGCTTGGTCTTAAGTACTGCCTAAATACTCAGATGATACAGACATCTAGAAAAAAATTCACCTTCCAGCTTCAACTCTGATATGGCAGACATTGGGAACGCTTTCTTATTTAATCTTCATTGTGGAGTGGATCTGCAATGATGCTTGAAAATTTCAGTCATTAATTAACCTGATCACTCAAAATGAGCCATGCTTTCAACTTTTAGTCACCGTATGTTGCTGTGCTGGACACCTATTACAGTGTATCTCAAGCTTTCAAATATGTATAGCTAGATTATGATCAAATTGATCTACTTTTTCTTTGAAGAAATAGAATACATAAGCAAGTATGCTTATAACCAATAGCTCAACTTTCAGGATCTCAATTATCCTCCTTGTAGTTCTCCTCTTAATTCTCCCCACTACTTCTTAAGCTACAAACATGAAAATTAAAGATCATTCCACTAGTGGTTGTAACAGCACCAAAGCACAATATAAACATTGTACTCCTATTTGTGATAAATGATTTTAGCCCCAAACAGACTTCCAATTAAAGTTTCCAATTTATTGATTAGAGGCAAGCAAACAGCGCTGGGTGCGCCGGGAGCCTCCGCTCCACCAAGACGCACACCCCTTAGTTCACAATTGTGGTATTTATAACCTCTTCTGGTGCCCCCACCGTGCTTGTCTCCTTTTTGGGAGCTTACAATCTACATTTCATTGGTCACTCACACCGTTCGCGGCAGGTACTGATTGGCTAAGAGCGTGTCACTAGCCGCTATACAGGTGTTAATTGGCTAAAAGTACAGAAGCGGCTGGTCCCATATTTGCAGTGTTTATATGCCCGTGGTCACCCGCCCCCAGCCCCCTTTTCCCGGTTTTTGTTTGCTCTACTGTCAAGTGTCCTTCTTATGCAAACAGCGCTGTTAAGCAGGTAAAATCCTTCATTATGTCAAACTACTGGCAGGAGTGAATCCTGCCAAACACATTTTTAATAACTTAAATAAACCTCCCAAATATGTTTACAACTTTAAACAAAACCTTATACATTATCTATAAAGTTACACAAATCTGGTGAACATATTTCACATATTGAACATTGCTCTTTGTATATTTTGGATTCATGTAAGTCTCTCGGCTCATAAGCACCATAAAGCATCTGTCATTCAATATCCCATTCATCACCCATCATAGTGCCTAGCTCCTCTCTACAGACACAATGTCCTAGGACAGAGCTCTTACTCATGCATGTACAGTGAGCATTCTTTGCCTTCTTACATGATCATACTAGAACACACATTGTCTGCAGTTTTTTAATAAGCTGCATACAGACTGCAATGATTTTGACCTCTTCTTTGTCATTTGCTACTCCTTTAGACTTAATGTCATCTGTAGATTTTATAAGAAATTATTTTAGCTTTGTTTGATGAAAATCTCATAGAGTCATTAAGGTTGGAAAAGACCTCTAAGATCATCAAGTCCAACTGTCAGCCCAACACCACCATACATACTAAACCATGTCCTGAAGTGCCATATCTACACATTTTTTTTTAACACCTGCAGGGTTGTTGACTCCACCACTTCCCTGGGCAGCCTGTTCCAATGCCTAATCTCAGAGCAACCCTTTCAAGTCCCCACTAGACACACACATACAGCTACAATGACTCTAGATCTACAATTTTGTTATAGTTTGCTTAATCTGGATCATATTGATACTGCTTATTTCTGCTTGTTAAGTAAAATGTCTCTGTACTACATGTCTTCTGCAAAATGGATATAAAAGTACTTTTCTTCGTTACAGAGATATGCGAGTCTGTACTGAAGTGCATTAACAGGCAATAAAGAAATGCAGATATCTGTTTTTAAACCACAACCATTCAACATTCTCATACGAAAGTAAGTACTGAAAAGCACTAACCGCTTTAGCACAAGACTTTATTGATGGGAAAACAGAGTGAAGAGATCAGTGTTTCTGAAAAGTCTGCCAAAGTTTCTGTGTCTGCCCAAAGGCTTCTGTGAAGAAGGCTTCTGTGAAGAAAGAGTCCTGGAAAGAGAGAGATTAAGAGCTGAAGGTAAACTTCACTGTTAAAAACAGGCAAAGACCTTGTCCTGTCAGAGTGAAGTGAATGCAAAGGCTGAGGGTGAAATACTAAATAGGTGGAAGGCCGAGGTTTAAACACAGATGTAAATGCAGTAGACCTCTATTAAGCAGCAGTGGAAAATTTTCAGGCTGGTAACAGAATTGTTCTTCCAAGCCTGGAATCTTGGAGTCATGTTTTACAGTATGCCCCAGCTTGACCAACTGAGGAAAAATAAGCATCAGTTCAAATCCCTTTGTGCTACTGCCTGCTGAAACCAAGTCTTTATACTGGAACCTTCAGAGAGAATCCTTAACAAAATGCACAGTCTAAAGCTGTACGGATGAAGTTTCAAATGTGCTCAGCACCTCACAGCTCCCTTTGTTCTCAATGGGAAAGCTCTTCTCCATTGTTCTCAGTGAGAGCGGCTATGAGCGCTTTCAAAAGCCTAGTCGATAATCTCAAAACTCCTTCAATTTGCAGGATCAAAAATAACTTTTGCAATGCATAGCTTTACAGTCAAAAGGAGTGTAATTCACACCAATGCTGAGTAAATAATTTATGCATTTATCTATTTTGAGTCTTATTGCCTCTTAAACTAAGGATCTCTACCTATATTAATGTGCAGTTTTAGTATTCACGAATAAATCACAATAAATAAAAAGAAGACAGTACACAGTCTAATAAAAATTTTTATGCATAAACATTTTTATGCATAAACATTTTTATGCAATGTTGTATATAAGCTTGCAGAATGGATTTAAGCATGGCAGATGTTCACCAAAAGCAGTGCTCACCATGAAAAGACAGGTGTATTTCTAACACTGCACAGGGAACTGCTCTGTGCTCCCATTAGTGCTCTCTCCATTAACAATAAACAAATCAATAGTGAACAACAATAATTACATGTCTTTTTAATTCTCAGAAGGCACTATCTCCTTGAAGGGCCAAAAAATGCAAAGACGTTGGACAGAAAAGCACCTTAAAAGATTGCTTAGCGCCATCTCCAACCTCTGCAAAAGTGTGTTCAGTCTTTTCCTGGACAATATCTTTGCTGCTCGAAAGTCTACATCATATCCAGGCAGCCCAAGCTCTTACTAGTCTTACTGTTATGAAGTTTCACCTAACACATCTTATCTAAATCATCCTTTCTGAAGTTCAGGCCTGTCACTACTTGTTCTATCACTGCAGCAGCCTTTTATAAACCTGCAAACAGTTACAGGTCTCCGGTAACTTTGCAAGAAAATTCTGTGCCTTTACCAATGGCAGGATATTACTTCTTTACAGTGAAACAGAAGAGCCTATCAAAAGAAACAGTAGAAGCTACACTAGGTAGAACATTCAAAGTCAGACTACATAGAAACAGGTTGCATGGGGAAAAATTTGGCACCTGAAGGTAGGTATTCGAGTTGAGTAAGCCACAAGAACTGTTCCAGTTCTCTTAACATATGGAGAAGGGCTCAACTGAGCAACTTTTCAGAGCACTGCTTTCATTCTCCCTTTTTAAGTGTCTTCTTCACAAAGGTCTTGTGTTAAATATGCTTTCTCTATGTACAGAACCGAGTACTCAGGGGCCTGATCGCACCTGGCATTTCTAGTTGTCATTTTAGCAAAAATACAAACTGTATGTTAATGTTTGATCTCAGCTCGTCAACTGCTTCTCCTTGGAGAATCCTGTCTGTCCTCAACCAGCTGGAAATACCGTTTAAGGTATGATACACACAGGCCCCACACTTACAGAGCACTTAAATAGTTCAGACAGAGTCAATATTTGCTTAATAAACCGATTTTTTTTTTTTTTGTAGCTGGTTCCCTCTAAAACTTCTAATATATTTAGTTTGAAAGCACTTTTCTAGCTAAAACTTTCAAGCTAGAAACATTAGACAACAATAAAATTTGGGAGTAGAGGGAAGACAAGATAATTATTTCAAATATCCAGTGTATAATATGCAAGGAGCAAGGTCTGTGAATAAGCATGCTAATCCTTTCCTGCAATTATTTTGCAAGAACTTAGCCTCAGCCTATGCAAATGCACTATTATTCTTGTACTGTACAAAGAGCTCAGGTGTCAGTATCTGGTGGAAAATCCACAGAGCAAGTAGCTATGATTTTTTTAGCTTGACATGTTCCTGCTTGCTAAGGATTTTTTTTTTTAATTGGAAATTTCTCTGGTGTGGAAGAGATGTTTTAATCAGGCACCAATCTCCAACTTAAAGATGTGAAGTAGGAAAAAATGAATTGTGAAACTAAAATACTTCTACATGATAAATTTCCAACTAGGACCATTCAGGGAGAATTTATGATGAAAGATTTATATATTTAACTACCTTTTAAAAAAAATAAGTAATATCTCTTCTGAACACCTTGCTTTTCATTATCACCTAGCAAAATCTATGACATATTGTCAGCACATTGTCTCTTGTCTTGTTATGTGAAAAAGGAGGGCTATGATTTTAAAGAGAGTTTTTAGGTGAGTTTCCAAAAAAAGAAAAGATGTGTTACCCTCATAATTAGGTCTGTAAAGGACAGGTACATAGATTGTACCATATTGTATAAAACAATCTTGCTTTGGGCAAGAAATTAGTGCTTGACATTCAGAACTCTGCTTCTATATTCACTCTGTTTTTTAAAATAACTTTGCAAATGGGGTCTTCCAGAGTAATTTATGACAAGAGGGTCACAATCAATCCTGCATGCTTTGGAAAATTCCACCAGTATTACCCATATCTTCCTTAATCATAAAGTAGCATTCAGGATCTGCTGCTTTTCTTACTTCTTCTGCAATGTCTCTGCCAATTGTTAACAAAGTTAGGTTTTTCTGTGGCTAGTGAGATATAACTTTACCTTTCCCCACAGTATCTGGGGTCAAGAAAACCCCTTCCCCAATATGTGTAAAAACAGACAGCCACACAGAGGAACAGGAATAACAATGTAATTTTGTTTTCCAGCTTAGATACAGTCCAAATATTTGTTTGATAAATTGAAGGGCTAGAATATTAAATATGCTCCAAGAGCATTTTAGATTCTGGGATGAAACAAGCTGATTACCATAAGAAACAAAGGGGCTGTAGAGCTCCTCTGGCAGTTATCCTGATAAGAGAGCTGCTGCTCTTAAGCCAGACTGCTGCAATAAACTGGATTTAATCAATTCAATTTTTGTAAAAACTAATTTGATTTTTCTCTCTCGTGCAAGACAAGATCGTGGGAATGATCTGAAGCTCAACAATAATTTTTAAAGTGTAGTCATTTGTTGACAGAAGCCCAGCATAGCTGAGGAAAATATAGACGTGCCAGGTACTAGGGCTGTTATCCCCTTTTCATGCTGCTTTAATGCCATTACAGATTTTCTACAGCAGATGACAAAAACTGGAGCTTATCCAAAGAAGAAACCACCCATGCCAATGGACATGACCTTCACATTCCTGGTTAAACTAAAATAAGGAAGACCAAAGGCAATGCAATCATATTCCTGCACAGATCCTTGAAAATCCTCTTGTCTCTCTCCCCCTACCTTTTATCCCTCAATAGGAGATCTAAGCATAGCTGACTCATGCAAGCACCACTATGATATAAGGAAATAACATGAGTATAGAAAGCTACAAGGAGCAGCTGATGCGTGGCAGAAGGAAATACAGATCAGGTGAAGAGCTCCACCAGTACAGATCACCAGAACAGTGCAAGTCAACCAGAGATTGCACACAGCTCAGGACTAAGATATGAAATATCTGTTGATCTATATAAGGGAATTTTCAATCTAGTACACAGCACAACATTCTCTTTAGATAGCAAATCCATGGATTTAAACGATAAATATCGAGATAAAGTACCAAAGCATAACTATATTTTTGGAATCCTGCCTTTGAAGTTCTAAAGACATACAAATACACAAATCCCATCCTCACCTGGGTAATTTTTCAAACCTTACCTTGCGACAACTAAATGAAATCTAGGTTTGGTGACTCTCTGGAGCCCCTTTTTAGAGGCAATATTTCCAAAGCATTTAAGTCATTTAAGAACTTGGGTCATTTAAAGGTACATAAATTTGGCAGAATAAGCAGGTTTACAAAGCTTAGATTCCTTTTGAAAAACCCACTATCTCTACATTGCAATCTGTTTTGATCACTATCAATAATTTTCTATGGTTAAATTGCCTTGTCAAAAATAGCAAACTAACTAGCTTTGTGGACAAGGCACTGCACAGATCAAACTTTTCAAATTGTTGTGCTAATGTTTCTGCTCAATCTATGCAACTCATCTCAGCATAAAAGTCTCTTTGTTGGTATGGACTAGGTAACCAGTGCCAGGAAATCACAAATGTTTATGAAGAAAGATATGCAGATACCCAGGGGCTAAAATTAATCCTGATGAGATTTGACACATTGACACAGCAGTGAGCTGAGAATATTTTCCCTGCCAGTTGTCTATTTGTTCATAAGAAATACAGCAGCAGCTCTGTTTGCAGATGTGCTTAATTTGTTTAGATTTCTTCACCTGTGATACAGACTTACAGAAAGTTCTTATTTGGAATAATGAGCAGATGCAGCATGGAATAAGCTGTAAGTAGCGCTCGATTCTCAGCAACATATACATGCAAAAGGAGAGAGTGAACAAGTTCTCACAAAAATAAGCAAATGCATTGTTCAGTTACCTGTTGTTTAATTCACTCACTACTATTCCCCACCTCTTCCCAGCAACTGCTGGGATAAAGATCACTTTGATACATATCTATTTCAGACAGCAGATCACCTGACTGCACTTTCTTCTCCCACTACATACAGAAGACGCAAACATTTCAGAAGCTCACAAACTGCTAAGGAACCCCAGCTTCCAACTGAAAATCATTGGAAGTTAGGGATGCAAATACATGGAAAGATCTGAGTTGTTAGGCCCCCTCTGTGCCACTCACTCAGGTGAACTTTGGCTTACACACTTAAAAGCCTTTGAAAATGGGCTTAAGATTTTAACTCCTATTGACGCTTGAAAACTAGGTCCAGGCTCAGAGAGTGCAAGACTGAGCAGGGCACTAATTTCTCAATATTATCCTTGTTGTTTCTCTTAGGTTGGGAACTCAAGTAAGAACCCATTCATTAGTTTTCCATAGGTTTACAAATTGTGCCTCACCAATAGGGAGATAGTGTGAAAGAGTCACAGCACAAAAGAAGTATCATCTTGTTATTCTCTGCATAAGCATATCTGCTAAAATAATCTGAAAAGTGTATGACCAGAATGCTACTCACTAGTTTTATTTGGTGCAGGATTTGACAAATTGTTCAATTCCAATTACCCAGTTTAATTCAGATATTACTGCAGATAAGAAAGTCTCTCTCAAACATTATGTATACAGTAACTTTTAAAATTCCTGCTTTTGGACAATATCGTATTCCATTTTTATGTAGTCCATGAATACATATAGGTATAACCTATGCCAAAGGTAACGTATTAGGAGTTCTGGCAGGGTGTGTGAAAGTATAATGCAGTTCAGGTTTTGCAGAGAGAGTTTCTACCAGCTGCAGCAGTTTACCTTCTACGTAAGTGTGGCAGGAGGTAGAGGCAAACCTATGTTCAGTGGTTGTGTTAAAAGATTTAAGCAGCCTGCCAAGACTTTTTCCATGCCTTTCTCTTCCTCCTTCCATTATTTTCCTGTTGTGGTTTAGCTTCACTCGGGACAGCACTATGCAGTCTCTCTCTCATTTCCCCCACCCTCCAAGAGAATAGGGAGAGATAATATATGAAAAAAGGCTCAAGGTTTGAGATAAGGACAGGAAGAGACATCCTTAAAGTTACTATTATGGGTCGATTTGGGGAAAACTATTTATTGTTAAAACCAAAGCAGGATAATGAGACAGAGAACAAGATAACTTCCCCCCACCCCTTCCTCTTCCTGGGCCTAACATTATCTCTACTTCATTCCTCCCCTGCGAGCGGCACAGGGGGGAGAGGGAATGGGGGTTGTGGTTAGTTCATCACACGTCTATTTACACCTCTCCTTTCTCCTGGAGGGAAGAATTTCTCATATACCTCCCCTGCTCCAGTGTGGGGTCCCTCTCATGGGCTGCAGTCCTTTGTGAGCTGCTCCGACGTGAGTCATTTTTTTCCACAGGGTCCAGTCCCTCCGGAACGGCTGCCCCAGAGCCGGCCCTCCACAGGCCACAGCCTCCTTTGGGCATCCGCCTGCCCCAGTGTGGGGTCCTCCACGGGCTGCAGGTGGATTTCTGCCCCTCCATGTACCTCCATGGGCTGCAGGGGAATCTTGGCCAGGAGCAGCATTACTCCTCTCCCTCCTTCTTCACTGACCTTGCTGTGAAATTCTTCACAATTGGCAGGGAGATGCCTCTCAAGTTCTCTTCACATCTCATCTCCTCTCCAGCTGGGCTGAAACAGGCCCAAACGGCCGCCTGGGGGAAGGCCAGCGGGTGAGGGCCGCAAGGCCCACAGGGCTCGAGCCTCCCCCTCTCTGCTCCCGCTTCAGCTTCTTCACATCTTCTTTTTTCCTGTTTCCCCCTTCTTAAATACGTTATCGCAGGGGTGTTATCAGGGAACACCCTGCTACCAATTGGCTCAGCCCTGGCCAGCAGCAGATGCACCCTAGGCCCGGCCAAGTCCACTGGACAAAGGGGAAAAACTTCTAGCAGCTTCTTACAGAAGGTGCCGCCATAGCTCGGCCTCACTAAATAAAATCAGAACAGTACCCCACCCTTCTCTTGTCAGCACAAAGGCTATAAGGGCTGTGGTTATACTGAATGAGAAAAGCATCAATCATAGAATACTTTGGGTTGGAAGGGACCTTCAAAGTCATCTAGTCCAACCCCCCTGCAAGGAGCAGGGACATCTCCAACTAGATCAGGTTGCTCAGAGCCCCATCCAACCTGGTCTTGAATGTTTCCAAGGACGGGGCATCTACCATCTCTCTGGGCAACCTGTTCCAGTGTTCCACCACCCTCATTGTAAAAAATTTCTTCCTTATGTCTAATCATATATCTACTCTCTTCTACTTTAAAGCAATTACCCTTTGTCCTGTCACAACAGGCCTTGGTAAAAAGTTTGTCCCCTTTCTTCTTATAAGCCCCCTTTAGGTACTGGAAGGCTGCTATAAGGTCTCCCCAGATTCTGTTCTTCTCTAGGCTCAACAGCCCCAACTGTTTCAGCCTGTCCTCACAGGAGACGTGCTCCAGCCCTCTCATCATCTTCATGGCCCTCCTCTAGACTCTCTCCAACAGGTCCACATTCTTCTTATGTTGGGGGCTCCAGAGCTGGACACAGTACTGCTGGTGGGGTCTCATGAGAGCTTCTTTTGATGTAGCCCAGGATATGGTTGGCTTTCTGGGCTGTAAGTGCACATTGCCAGCTCATGCTCAGCTTCTCATTCACCACCAACTTCAAGTCCTTCTCCTCAGGACTGCTCTCTTCTCAGCCCGTATTTGTACTTGATCTACTTTACCAGAACATAATATCTGGTTGTATGATCAGAAAGATTCGAGCAGTCCACTAGGATGTCAAGTTTAGGCCCAGATGAGCTTGCTCTCACAGGATAAACATAACTTGGCAGGGATTACCTCACGTAACCAATCAGCTAGAAGTCAGCTACCCAGTCGAGGCCACTGAAACAAGCCTCCCATTAGGCACCAAGAGAGGTGTTGCCAAAAGGCAACTAATTTAATCCACCCTAGATGTGCTTTGCACTAAGAGAAGCCTCAGTCAGCCACAGACAGAGCCCAGATAATTAGCTGAGATGGTGTGCCTAATACTGGGAGAGAATACTTTGACTCCTGGTGACTGAAAATGCTCTCTGGTTTCCACAGTATCAGTTGGGTCCATCCTGATTATTCTGTTGTCACCACAGCAGAAAATTGATGAGCCTTTTCCCAGGGCAAGTAAGTATCTCTTCACGTGTACTACATCTCTTTTCAAGCTGTTCTTCAGCACACCTTGATGTGACTCTGAAGTGTAGACTGGGAGGAAATGCCCTCTACAATGCTCCACTTATTCTGAAAGCTATTAAAACTCCCCACTGCTTTGACTGTGCCTAAAATTACTGGTCTGACTTGCATTAATCATGTTTTTTCATGTGCTTTCACAGTAGAACAGTCATCTCATCAGGAACATCACTTGAGTTCAGTAAGTCTTGTCCCAGTCTCATTGCCAAGTTTCCAGTACATCAAAATATCATCATCAAACTTAATGACTTAATCTTACTTGCAATTGAGATATAAAACATGCTGCATTTCAGAAAATGCAAGTCTTCCCTACTAGCTTTCTTCTGTGCCATGAGCCTGGGATGCATCTCTGCAAAGCAGAGGAAGTGCATGCCTCTAATCACTCCTTGCACCCTTCTCCTCTCATCCATTAATCAAATCAAGGAAAGATTCTTGGCAGAAGATCTCCCAAAAAGTGAAGAACACACATCAGAAAGTATGCCTGTGATGAATGAGGCCTTGGAGACCTCCATACCTCATTAAAACTTCTGTAACTTACAAGGAAGAAATGTAAAAAAAGGAAAACCCATACACGACACAAAATTATAGAAGCCATTCAGGTAGGTTTCCATAGATACGAGTTATTACTACACATAAATTATTTATTATTGTTGCCTGTTTTAAGTTGCAACACACTACTTGCATTGTAATCACTTGCGTATAAAATATGCTGTGGAGAGATCACCACATTCTACCAAGATGAGCTCTGCTGTGTTTCAGAGAGAAGCATGTAATTACAAAAAAAAAAAAAGCATCACAAACTCTAAACTTGTCAGGTTGATTTTACAATGGGCCTAGGCAGCTGTTCACATCAAAGATGTAGGGCAAAACAGATGGAGCTGACAGACACAAAAAAATTCTCCTTAAATCCTAATTGGAAACTTTCCCAGATCAAATCAGTTCTCTTCACACTTTGAATGTGACAGAAGAATCAAAGCCTGGTTTTAGTCATTCCTTTCGTTATTTCAATGCAGATAATCCTAACAGTAGAGTAACAATTACTGTACACAGAGGCATACACTGACAGTCTGGACACAGCTAAGGGGCAGGATAAGCTGGCTTCAAGGGAGAAGACAGGTATTTGCTTCTCAGCTGGGCCAAGATTTTCATCCAGTGTTGAACAGGTCGCACTTCAGAATTCATGCCTTGCCATAAGCACCTTCTACTCAGGATTGTGTACTTTAGAAACACTGTACACTGTACAGTGGTACTCAGAATATCTAAACTGAGTAAGAAAAAATAGCGAACGGTTATATAGCCACTATATAATGCAGTGATATAAAGCAGGTATGCGGCTTAAAAGGCAGGTTAGAAAGCTCAGCTTACTGCTCGCTGTTTTAAAGTGAAACAATATAACTTGCTTCACCTATAATGCAAGCCAACAGAGCTCCAAATTTTGTAATACTTGAACAAAATCATCATGCAGAGAGCTTCAAGAAACATCTTCTCATTGAACCATGAAGACAATGAAAATAATTCCATTTTGACAGCAAAGAAAAATTCAATTTTATAAAAACATCACAGTCGAAGTAAGTCAGTCTCGTGTCCCATGTGAATATCCTAACTTATAAGCCTAGAGTCTCAAACTGTTTCAACCTCTTTCTCTCTAGCTCAGTAGCGTTTACATAAAGCTTAGGGTTTTTATTTTTATATGACAGGCAACCGAGAAAGTCACACAGCGTAATCTTGTACACTGATTTTCTAGATGAAGGAGAAAGAAGGAAAAAATTCTAATTTTGGCTCTGAACCATGTAAACTGGAGCTGTTAACCCTGCCTTGCACAGTGCCAAGAAGCACCTCAACTCCTCAACTATTTGATGTTCAAGCATCAGAGAACAGATATTTCACCACAATCTGGGGAATAGTGTCAAATTCCCAATGTGAATTTTAACATTTCCAAAAGCAATATTTTGGATCAAACAAACATTGTTAATACTTCCACAAACAACTAACCCAAACAAAATTAAAAAGAATTTACTAAGAACAGTTTGCAATTCTCCATTAAGAAGCCTGATAAAAATATCAGCTTCTGAGCAGTTCCACTACTGCGCACACACGCGCACACACACACAAAAGGAATTTTAGACACCTCTGTATCTCTATGTCTTTAAGACAAAATACAGAGAAGACTCATTCTTCTCTATGTACCTAAAGACCTGTGCCTTGGCAGTAGATCCTCACTGCCAGTGGAGCCAAAAGAAAGTGATGATGCTTGTGTATGCCCTTCAAAAAAGCATTATGAAGGGCTTTAAAAAAAAAAATGGAGGGAGAACCACCAGAAATGCTGAAGGAATGCCAAATCATATACCAAAGAAATCATCCTGCAAAGATATTTTACAAGGATAATTAGGAAAAAAACCCACCTGTAACTGTACATAACTGAATGGAAACAGGGAGGTGAAAAGCTTTCATTATGTCAGTGGATAAGGTGAAAAGCTTAATTTTTCTTTCAAGCTTACTCCTAATGAAGTTGTGGATTCCTGACTACAATTGAGCCCCAAAGCCATACTGCCAATTTCATTCTCACTCATTTCAACAACAGATACCTAATGATTTCTTTGGTATTGTCTGGTATTTGAATAGCATTTTTCAAATCCTTTTCATCTGTTCAGTCTATATTATTAGATTAGTTAACCATCTTTATGGAGTATTCTCCGAAGCTACTTCTTCATCTCTAGCTTTTCTCAGCACTTCCAAGTATAATCTATAACAAAGCAAAGGGTAAGGGATTATAGCACTATAACCAACAATACCATCTCCATAAAGAATAGAAGTTAACACAACAAAATGACCCAAGGTCAAAATCAATAGGATTGACTCTGCTGTACCTAAGCATGCCCATGCAAGGGCTGTTGAGCAAATAGCATTCACCTGAAGATTTACCAGTTACACTGCTTTGGAAATTAACAGAAAATTCTAAGCAACAGCCTTAAAAAAGAGAAAGGGATCAACTCATAGAATGGAGAAACTGTAAGATCTGAAGAAGAGGTGCTAGGTACCCACCTCACTTTGGCCATTTGTTCTTGGATCCCATTGGAGGAAGCTGAATGCATACTGCCATTATCAACCTGAAAACGTTCCTCCCTAAAATCTGAAGCACTATGGATATCTTCACAGAATTATCACAGAATTATCACAGAATTATCATGATTGGAAAAGACCTAAAAGATCATCCAGTCCAACCATCACCAATACTTCTCAGCTAAATCATATCCCTCAACACAACATCCAAACGTTTCTTGAACACCCCCATGGTCGGTGACTCCACCACCTCCCTGGGCAGTGCATTCCAGTGCCTGACTACCCTTTCCGAGAAGTAATATTTCCTAAGGTCCAGCCTGAATCTCCCCTGGCAGACCTATAACTTTCTTGTTAAGTGATGTAGAGTCCCCTTACACTAAAGGGGTGGTAACAAACTAGCATCAGCTTCAAGGAGAACTAAGCTTCCTCTTTTTCTCTTCAACACTGCTGAAAAGTACCTCAGCTACACCACAGTATCTGCCTACTTTTCAAACCTCCCTAAAATCAGCAGTTTCCTGCAGAACAGGCGTGTATTTCTAGATTTTATTTGTTCCATACACTGTTCATTATTGCAACCCCATGCACAGGTAGATATGAAGGACAAATCTGCATTTGGTCTGAGCCAGGATTAGCCAGAAAATGAAGATGGCTGTAGGGAATAAGGAAACCACTCCACCGTTTATGGTGTTTAGCTAATACTAAGGACATCTCTGACACAGAGAGACTTGTAAATGTCACAGCTAGATCAGGTGATAGAAACTCCTATCCACTTGAATTTTACACAAGTAAAGTTCAGAAAATTGTTGTCAGCATTTGCCTGTGTGTAACCAATATTGCTGTAATCCCACACCTCAAAGCTGCTGCCTTAATCCTGCTCAATTCTACAAGTCCCTCTTCTACAGAATTGTCAGGACTCTGGAATTTGTGGAGTACCACTTGGTCAAGAACAGCATGAGATACCAGGACAGTCCTTTTCATCACCCAGTTAAACGGAGCTCTGTTCCCTTTCCTTCTGCAGCCAAGGTGTGGAACTGAGGGGGCACTGTTTGTAGGTGCATGTATGTGTGCATCCATACAGCTCCTCACTGGTAGACATTTCCCTTTCTGCACTGTAAAGAGGCTGACATGGAAAACACCAATTTGTGAGAATATAGCAATGCCTATGCACAGGAGCAATTAACTGTACTGGATGAGAAGAGACCCTTTGGACTTTTATCAGCTCATATGTCACCCTGGTCCTAGGACAACACATGAAGAGAGGTACTGGAGAGGTCAGCGAAACAGCAGCAGTGCAAACGTGGGGTGCAGTGGCAGTATTAATAATGAGGATTTTTTGTATGGGGATTATCTGCTAGACTACATCTAGGCAAATTAATCCTCTTTCAGCCGACTCGTTACCCTGGTTACAGCAGCACAGGGATGGTGTTCTTCTGATTCGAATTTCAGAATTGGCTTTGCCAGGGTTAGGGTGCAAGATTTTGTCTCGGCCGGAAATTCACAAACTTAGACTCTATACATGAAACTGGATGAGATTCTGGATGACCTTAGACCCAAAGACACAGAGTGTAAAGAGTGATCTGTGTTTTCGCAGCACCTCTCTCAACTGGCTTACCTCTAAAAGGGATATAAGCCTCTTACCTGATACAGATCTCCCCAGGTTTGCACAGGCAGTTCAAGTCGTCTTTTTTTTTTTTCCCCTCCTGTCCCTATGCTTTATGGCATTAGAAGACAATCTACTTAATGTTCAGTGTAACTTCACTTATAAAATTTTAAACCACACACAAATTTTATACCTGTTTTCATTTCATGGGCACTCAAAAAAAAAAAAATCTTCTCTGATGTTAATGAAACTTCAGACATGACTGAAATATGCTGCTACACACATTTAAATTTTATATTCTCAGTAACAGTATATTAAAATACCTCAGGAAAAAATACACCACACAAAAAAAAAAGTTTAGCAACTGCATTGTGCAATCAAAAGTAAATTAAAAGTTAGTACTACCCCATTCTGAGACAAGACTGCAGTTAAACACAAACGTCAATAATTTTATGTTCTTACTTGGTGTAACAGCAATACCTAAGAATAGAATTCAGGGAATCTCTGTTAATTCTCAGAGTCTGTCTTTAATTATTTGGCACGATGAAAATTGTCTCCATAGGTCACAATTGCATTCTGCAAGGAACTGCAGCGTAAATAACAGCAACCAGTAAAGCCAGGTCCTTAAATTGATATAGATGTCTGTATCAGTATAGTTCCATTCCATAAGCTAAATACACACAGCACAAAAAATGTACAAAAGGCATTTGAAAATCATCTAGGTGCTCCAAGACAAACCTCTGTTTTTAAGTTAAAATCCTCCCGGTGCTGGTATTGAGGAAGAATTAGGTTTGCATTAATTGGAGCTTGAAAGATGCTCTGATAATGCCTAACCCTAAGCCTAAACCCTGACCCTAAAGATCCTAATAGCCCTTATCCAAACCTTAACCCTAAACCTAACCCTTATAGCCCTAACCCTAACCCTAAACCTAACCCTAATAGCCCTAACCCTAAACCTAACCCTAATAGCCCTAACCGTAAACCTAACCCTAATAGCCCTAACCCGAACCCTAATGGTGTCGCTAACACGAACCCTAACCCCTAACCCTATGTTTACGTTAAGTTTAACGTCGAAGCGCTGCTCGTCACACCACATCTACAGCACCACAGATACTGGTGCTCCTACCTTTCCCAGACGAGCAGCGCCTCGACGTTTACCATCCACTACAGGGAGCCACTGAAAAAGCAAATCTTCGAAAAGTCACGAATGTCGGACGATTGCTCCCACACCAAAAGTGGGTTAGGCTTAGGGTCATTAGGGTTAGGGTCATTAGGGTTTAGGGTGAGTAAATACGAAACTTAAATCCAGATTCACTTACTACACCACGCACCACGGCTAGGATGCTGGACCACCTCCTTGTACAAATCATTAAATGGTTTTCTTGCTTTCCTTCTCTTTTTCTAATTGAGAACTCCCCAAAGAACTCCAGCTGAGTAACTGAGTAGTATTTTTTACATGCTGGTCCAGACCCAGAAGCAAATACCGGTTTAGATCCACAGCACATTCCATGTGCTAAAGAAGCCTGTGCTTTAGATGGACGCTGTGCTGGTATAGGGTGCACCTGTACAACCTGAAGAACACAGATGCCAGACTTCATTAATTCTACTGTTAATTTGGGATAGGACAGCGTCAGGAGTTCTAAGTTCTACCACTAGCTCTAGAGAGATTTTGTGACATAGCAGCTACAGTAAACATCATGCACAATGGATAACCAAGACCCTTGGGCTTTGTGCTGTAGTTCAGTCACTCGCTATTTGACTTTGGACAAATTGCTCTGATCGCTTTAATTAACCTTTTCATATAGGAGGATTAAAAACTTCATTACTCCCTAGTGTTTCTAACTAGGAGTTTAACGTTTTAAATGTTTCCCAAAGTCCTCAGCTAAAAGGTGCTATGCGAGCTGCACACAGTCAGCTGTTACTACACGAAGATGAATTTCTTTTCTCAATATGAAATAACACCAGCTCTAAGGAGGCAGTAGCAGTAAGCAGGGGAGGGAACGCTCTGCACAAAGCGGTATGAAAGTAAGCGTTTTGCTTATAAGGGATGAAATATTTAACCCCTCAGCTGTAAAGAGTCAAACACACACGAAGGGGATATCACCGAGCGGGAACCTAAGAGCCATTGCGACATGCACCGCGTCGATGATTCCTAGCCGTCTCCGTGGCCTGGAAGCTGCACGCCAGGCCAAAGCAGACCATACGGAGCTACCCACAGGCTCCCCTCTCGAGGCCTGTGGAGACCGTGCACGTTGCTGAGGTCACTACGCAAGCAACCCAGGGTCAGACAGCAGCTGCAGCACTGAAGGTCTGCTCTTCCCTAGCTTATGTTAGACTGGCATTTGGAATACGCTTCAGGATTCTTCTAGCTGCCCTTGCATGAATAAGGAAAG
Source organism: Tetrax tetrax (assembly GCA_009806455.1). Classification (NCBI taxonomy): domain Eukaryota; kingdom Metazoa; phylum Chordata; class Aves; order Otidiformes; family Otididae; genus Tetrax; species Tetrax tetrax. The sequence goes on from WHYT01015835.1 coordinate 59,358, forward strand.
GAGAAAGTGACTCAGAGGTGTCAGCTAAGGAGATGCATTAGCTCCTCGGCGCTGCTTCCCTGTCCCACCTTCATGTTTCAGTTTAGGGAGGATAGGAGAAGTTACATCATAAAAAGAGCTGTGTCACAGCCAAGATTAAAGAGGAATGTATTTCCTATACAGAACTTTCTGCCATTTTATCTCAATTATTTTAGTTAAACCTAGGCAAGCCTCTGATGCAGGCACATTCGGTTTAAACCGCTGACTTAATTGGGTTCCTCTTAAGTTAAATAAAAACAAGCTTAAGGTAAAGTGTCAATGCAATCTTTTGTCAGGTTAGGTAACTGACTTTAATCACGCCTTACTGTATGAGCAGGTAACACCTCAAACTAATATACAACTAATAAACACAGCAATCTCCTCCTCCAGGCTTTTGCCACATGCGGTAACCAAAACATGCATTTACGTACATCTGTCTACACAAAACGTATTGGGGACTGGCTGGGACTTTATAGGGAAAGTCACAGTGCAACTGTGACGACATGGCCCACAAAAAAAACCTCATCTTTCACACGGCAAGATATTCTCTTCTACAAGAGGAAAGCAACTAGGAGGTCAGTTTGTAGAGAAAGCCCAATTGCAAGAATTTCAGCCTTAAGCAAACTTTACTCCTGGGCTGAGTGTAGACCTAAATTTAAATACCCTCAGGTTGAATTTCATTTCTGGGTTCCCCTGTTTCAGGCCTTCCAAGAGTTGAGGCAAGCGCTTAAGAAAATTCTACCACATGCACTTGCCAACAGTCTAATAAAGCTCTTCCAAGTAGATTCATAATTAATGAACATGTGAGGTAGTGTCAGCTTTAATGATCTCTGACTTCCTCAATCTTTATTTTCTAAGGCCTTCCCTCTTCAGTGACTGCCTGTCATCCTATTAAAACCCCCAGTTTATAAATGGGATGTGACAAGGTGAAATAGAGCCTGAAGTGATGGCTATCATATGTGATTGCATTGTGCGGCTCTGCAGCTGCAAGCACATAAGGGAAGCACTGATAAAACCCTAAAATACCTTTTGCATGCAGAATACAGGAATGAGGAAATTTCTTTCCTGCTACCTGACTGACCCCAAACTTGTGCAAATCTGTTTTGTCTTAAGACTCCTAAGCCCTGGGGGAAAAAAAAAAAAAAAAAA
>WHYT01015835.1:60544-97792 GCA_009806455.1 Tetrax tetrax
TTTTTTTTTTTTTTTTTTTTTTTTAAGCCTACCATCCTTTCAGGATTTTTCATCCTCAAAAACAATCAAAATGCATCCCCTTACACATATCAAGAAGCAAAAGAATTTTAGGGTGACTGGAAACAATAGGAGGCTTTCACACTCAAATTGAAATGAAAGAAAAACAACAAAAACATCAACATGCACAGCAAAGTAACTCTGCTTATATAAGCAATAAACAGTCAATACCCGAGCATACACAGCAAGCTTATTTCAGCAAGAAATGCTTTCAAAATAGACTATTACAAAATATGAGAACTTCTCAGGTCAGGGAAACTAGGGTCTAACTGCTGCTCCGTGAGCTCTGAAACACCTTGTCGTTCCGCGCTGGCACGGTGGTACAGAGACTTTCGCCTACAAACAACCGTACAGGAACTGGAAAGGGGATGAGCGTTAAAGATAAAGGCAGGACACTGTTCTGCAAACCTGCATTTTCTTTTTGCAGGATGAACCTAACAGCAACATCATATTGGTTCTAGCAGGGTTTGAAGTGAAAATTATGCAGCTTTTGACCTAGGCAGAACAGCACTAGCCACTTTATTTAAAGAAGGACATCCCACTCCCCAGACTCCTAAGAAATACTCAAAACTTCCAGCCAGAAAGCTGTCCAACGCTATCTGTCTTTTTTCAGTCTGAAGCAAACAGAAGTGGGATTGGTAAGGAACCTACCTGCATGTGAAGAGAGGTAATAAAGAACACAAACTAATTATTGTCGTTGGCCAGCTAGGGCAGAACAAGAAGTTTATTGGCCTGCGGTGTTGCTGCACTCTGAACAGCGTCTCTGAATAAAAAGCATTGTGGGGTTTCCTATTTGTCACAGAGTCCTGATAAAATGTGCTCAGCTCACACATTAAAAAGCAGGCTGGGTTTCCCTCTCCACTTCTTATTTACTCAGTTATATAAACCCAACTTTGTGTTACAAGCCCTAACAACATTCTGTACACTCGGAGTGTTAGAAATAAATAGAGATAACAGGTCTGAACCTTATTGTGCCTAATTTTTTGTACTAGAATATTCAATATCAAGGAGAAGCCAACTAGACAAAACCACGTAAGATGCCCTTCTTTTTGCCCCATTCTGCTTTTCGTTACACCTGAGCAATTCCATACTAGCCCAGGAAGTATCATGCATATAATTGAAGACATAATTCTGCCTGAAGGACCTCAAGTATCAAGAGACTTAAGCATGTGCTGAGCTTTAACCACATGGTTAAATACTTTGCTGAGCTGAGACTTTATTTAATGGTTCTGTTGAAGATATACCAACCACTAGACTGCAGGGAAATGAGGTGTGTAATTCAAGTAGTTTAAAGGTTCAAGTATGCACACTTGCATTTACTGCAAAAATATACAGGTGCACCTGAAGTAACATCTGTAAACAAGACATGCAAAGCTGACCAGAGAGTTTACAAGGTCTTTGAAGAAATATCCTCAGAATAGATATGATTTTACCATTTAAAAACAAGATTGCTTCACAGTAATATAGCTTTGTTATAAGAATATCCTATGCCTTCCTGGTATAAGTGAGATTCAAAACCAATACCACAGTCAAATTTAACTTTTGCTGACATCTTTGCTCTCTGTGTTAGCTGGAATACAGATATTGTACGCTTTCAAAACACAGTAACTACTATAAAAATCTGAGCAAGGAAATTAGGTCCCATGCTCTAAGAAAAAGTCTAGGAACAGTGGCTCCGTTTCACTAGTCACTAAATTGGAAACCATATTCTGCTGTACCAAAGCAGGACAAACCTCGAGTCAGAACGCAAACGGAACCTCTCGTGGACGCACAACTGCTTCCTATACATCGCCTGCCACGGCTATTCGAGACCCAGACCACCCAAGACTCCTGCGTACAAGCTGTAAGTACACAGAATATCCACCTCGCGGATTTACAGGTAGGGATATAACTGAACATCCTTCTGAAACAGCCCGAGTGTTTGGGAACTGCTTACCTGACAGCTCATTTGCAAAATACAACTGATCACCAGCACAGAAAACTGCTCTTACATTTCTAGTACACAGGATTTGAATTCTTCATGGCACAAAAATCCTGACTAGAGCAGGCAGTTTTAAAATCTATCTCACTGAACAGCTTCATTCTACTATCTCATCATCTTATTAAATCTCAGATGATTAATAATTATTTATTCAATTATAATTCATTATTATTTCAGCGGGTACTCAGGCTTTAGCAGTAAGATCAAGAAGAATTTTAAACTCATAGCATTAGGATTTTTTTAGTTTGTCTTTAGCAAAATAATTGTGAAAAGAAATACCTTTATTTGACACCAAATGTTTACTTAAGGGGGGAAAAAAAAAAAAAAAAAAGGAATTTCAGAACTATGTATAAATTCTTCTAGAAACATAGAAATATGGGAACCCCCTTCTACTCTTCCTATCCTTAATTCTGAATAGGAATTAAACCCTTGAAAAATACACTAACAAAATGAAAAATAAATAGTTTATTTAGTCTCTGTAACAGTATACTACAGCCAGTTTTATGTTGGGTGCCATAGTATTTGTATAATGGCCAATGAGTAGTACTTCTCCCCAATCCCAGGAAAAAGTAACAATGAGATTTTCTTTCTGTGCATGTTACCCATTAACATCAAGTGTCTCCCACAGCTCTTTCAACACGAGCATACAGAGATTTGCACATTCGGGCTCCCAGGAGCTGCTCTACTAAAAATACATTATAGCATCACCAGGTGACAGCGACAAAAAGGAGATACCACCATACAGCATTGTCAGAGTAAAGACTTGCACATGTGCAAATTCACATATTCTAACTTCTTTTGCTCTGCCACTGCTACTTCAAGCATCTTTCTGGGACTCTCAGGCCTTCCAGAACACACATGCAATCTGTCCTTAAATGAGTTAGTCAAGTGAATTTTATTCTGAATGGAGCATTGTGCTCTGCTTAGTCTAGTTCTCATTTTCTTCCCTGGAACGTTAAGGGATGGATTTCCCATTCCATCCAAGGACATTCATTATTACAGTTTACAAGTTAGTTGTGCTTCACTCCACACAACTAGTTTGCTCCTTTCCTGTAGGCATTTTACTTCCTAATTTTCAGCAGGCTAGCCCAAATGAAAATCATTATCAGTATGTTAGCATTTGGAGTTTTAGTATTGATTTATGCCCTGGGTGAAGAGGTTAATTAAATGTGAATTTTAAGGCGACAACATGATTAGGGGAGTGAGGAAACCTGAATTCATGAATACTTCCAGAGCTGTTAAAACCATTTAAAATAAACGACAACTGGAAAAACCCTGCCTGTTACTGGCAGCTGGATTAATGTGATTCTAAAGACTTTAAGAGAAATAGCAGGCAGTGTCAGGTATTCTGGTCCAGCTGGGGTTGTTTTGTACAATTGTTTTGTACAAGGTACATTGACATTAGCACTGAATTTAATACTTTATGTAAACTGCTTTTGTAAATTCTACTTTTGTTTCTTGCCTTTTCCTCTTTTTCCCCTTTTAACAATCGATCCCGAAACTGTGAACTGTTGGCTATACAGACCCTGAACCCAGTCTCGTTGCAGACGTTGCGTGCTCTAGAACAAGCTGCTGAATTACCTTAACTGAAAGCTTTGACAGATCCTGGCCATAGCTCCAGCTGACATATGCTCAAAGCCAGAGAAACTGTATTTGCCAATTTATTTCAGAAGGAATTCTGCTAAGATGTTCTACCTCCGCTTCCACATCCAGCCACCAGTGGAAGTTCCACTGATTTAAACCACAAACCTATACTCCCGAGTTTAACTACAACAGGAAATCATTTATTTTTTTTTTAGCTCTTGTGTTTCCTCTCCTATGTCTAGTCTGGTTTCTCGTTATGCAAACATACAAGAGTTTGCTTATATAAGCAAGGAGGAAATTCCCTCTAACCTGAAACACTGATCTTCTAAGGAAGCAGTAAACTGAAAAATACTGAGAGGTGGGAAAGGAATTAAACGGATAAAGCAGCAATACGTCTTGTAAGAGACATATGCCCTGACATAGCAAGCAGCAGCACTGGAATCCAAGTAAAATTCCAACTAGGGAAATAAGAGAGGAATGGGAAAAAAACCCAGCTGTTTAATTGCTATCACCACTCTTTTGCCTCCTGCCATACAGACCTTTCAGTCAGCTACCAGCTCAGTAAAACAGGAGCTCTGCGCTGGCAAACCGGCGCATTCCATACCAAACCCAACTAGCTCTCGTCTCACTGGGATTTCTGGACACTACCCTACAGTCTGCAGCACAGCCAGTTAGGAAAACAGTCACACTTAACACCACCCATCCTGCACATCCCATGGCAAATGACCACCTTGCCATGACAATGATCCATCTCCTGCTAGTTGTTGAGGCTGTCCTTGACTTTTCCTCTCCATCCTTCATGGCTAATAACGAAGTGCAGAGAAAAGGCCAAAACTGATTATTTATGCAGTACATTGCCTCAACTAATGGACAGAAAAATGTGCTCAATTGCTATTTCTTTTCCTCCCCACCTCATACGAAACCATAGGCTTGTGGAACTTCTTTTATTAGGGCTGTATCTGCTAATCTCTTTGGAACATTGCACAACAGCAATCTGCACTGAAGTGTTACATTCAGTCTTTGCCCTTGGCATACTGTGAATGTCTTGACAGCAAGACAGAGATCATGCCTGAACCACTTTCAAATTTGTAACAGATTGTTGATATTTGCTTCTAGTGACTAATGGGGGAAAAGCCAACAAAACGTTACTGGTTTTTTAATTCCCTGTCCTCTCACATCAGGGCTGCCTATCTGCTATTTTAAAGGTTAAACTGAGAAAGATTAACCTGTGAATAGGCAGTGTCTGATTAACCACAAAAAAAAAAAAAAAAAAGAGTAATGCATTGATTTTGAGTAAAATGAGAAGCAACACAAACAGCATCAGCATGGGCAGATATAAGAAAGCTCGAGCCCCTCTGCCAGTTTTCCAAAATAGTGACATAGATCCTTTAGTGTAGTGCTGTGTTCAAGCTAATACAATCTTCTAAAAAAACCAAAAACAACAAGAGAAAGAAAATACACAAAAACCATCAGACATGCTGCATAGACAAGAACAGAGCTCTGACTGCCCTTACCCCAAACCAATGCCAGCTCCCTCTCTGCCTGATCTTGCAGCTCGCCAGTTTTCTGTCCGCCCAGGCATGCTCATTGCCATGATACGAGACACCAGAATTCCTTCTAAATCAACTGCCAGAGATCCCAACAGCAGTTACAGATACGTTAGCCCGTACGCAGCGCTAACACAGCGGGACTGCCGAACCACCACGGTACATTTGGAGCTTGTTCAAGGATCCCCTGCACTTCCATGTCAATGGCCTCCCAGTCCTACACACAATACCAAAGCCTTCTAATGACTTAGAAGTAGCTTGAAGAGAAAACATTAACTGAGTATGGCATGACATAGGGTAGATCATGAAGCAACTTGACCTTGGCAGCACGAAAGATGTTCCTTCTCATTCAAGTGGAGATAGGAGATTAGTATGCAATTTTAGATCTATGAATGCATATAGAAGATTCTGTATTTGAGATGCTGAACAACTGGAGGAAAAGGAAAATGCACCAAGATATTAAGCAGTAGTACTTTACCACGAGTCATCCAGATTTTTTTTTTGGCAGAAGTAAGAGCTTTTCCCACTCTGTTACATCCAAAGAAGCAATAAATATTATGATTCCAAAAAATGGAACATTTCCACTGACCTGTACAATGCAAGTGAGATTACGATCAAGCCCATAGTAATTCACCAAACCTTAGTTTATTCTTCGTTGCTCAGCAGATTATTTTGCAGCGACTACACGAAACTCTTAACTGAGGGAGAAACAGGGGGAAATAGGGTGCAAGAGCAGATGCACATGCAAGGAAACTTTTTTCACTGTGAGGGTGAACAAGCACTGGCACAGGATGCCCAGAGATCTTGTGGAGTCTCCATCCTCAGAAATATGCAAAAGCACAAAAGGCATCTGGACGTGGGCCTGAGTAGTTGGCTCGAGGTGGCCCTGCATGAGCAGGGTTGAGGACAGGGTGACCTCCAGGGCTCCCTTCCAGCCTCAGCCACTCTGTGACTCTGTAGCGTATATATCTGGTGTACACAGACACGCATGTGTATGTACGCACGTGTAGATCACATGTATATATAAATAAATACATACACACAGCCCACCACTCCTCAAGAACTTTGAAATAAATAGCCTATCACTGGCATTAATCCTGTTGCAACCAGAGCAACCGCACTAGAATTTTATGCCACAGCGGTGCTCGGATATACAGTTCTCCATCTTAATTATACATTTGCTGCTTCTGTAATTTTGTGTAAACACAGTAAGATAGCAGTTGTCTTGAGCTTCTTATTTCTTCCAGAATACTTTTAACAGTCCTCTGATATTTAATTACACACCACACATTCTTCCTTCTACAAATTAAGTGTCGTATTTAATTCAAAATCCTACTCCATTAGCATAGCTGAAATTAGCAAACAATAGTTTTTGTTTTCTCTAGTGCTCTTTGTTAGGGCTGGTTACATTATTTGTTGTGAACAATTTATATGGCCCATTTAGCCCTTTTTCCCCCCCCTCACTCCACAGAATAAATGAGTTTTCATTTTAAATAATTTAGGGTGAAAAGCAAATTAATAATGAACTTCATATTAAAACATTATTTGCCAAATGATCTTTAAGTTTTCCTATTTCATTTACATAATGTTTTACCTCAGTCAGTTCATTACTTCTCAGCTATTCCCTGGACTGACCACTTAACTTGCAAGTTGGCATTTTGCTTGTTTGTTTCCTATTAATCAATTCAACAATTCTGGGCTTTAAAAAAATCACTTTTTCTCTGTCCAGAAAGTTATCTTGAGTACATGCAATCATGCTATTTCATGAATAATAGATTAAAATCTTTGCAGAACACTTGAAGAGTAAGTCCTGGAAATACACCCAAACTTACTTGTGTGTTTTCCCCTCTCCGTGTTGTGTGTGAAAAAGTTCTCACTGAAATTATGAAGAAAATAAAGGAATTGCAAATCAACAAAATATGTCTACAATGAATTACATCTAGGGGAAAAAAAAAACAAAAAACAAAAAACCAAAAAACGGCTTTTGCTAAGGCTGTAAGCACAGTAACGGCCACAGTATTCTTCGAGGTTCATATTGATCTTAAGCTCCTATCCTGGGCACGCAGCTTTCGTGCACAGAGCATACCCCACTGCTATTTGAACTCCAGATTTGTAAAACTCCTTACCAGCATTCCTCTCCTTCCCCCATTAAAATACTGATCCTGTACGGTTCATCCATAATCTTAGTACTTTTTCACATTAAAAGTCAAATAGATCAGATTCTAACCTGCACAAGAGGAAAAAAGAGCAAGGAAGATCGGTCTTGCTACAGCTTAGCAAACATAAAAGTCTTGTATCAAATTTAAGTATAATAGCAAACCACACCAATTAAACGGGTGTAAAATGTTAGGAGGATTGTCAGCCCAGGACAGATACATTTCAGCTTAAGTTTCATTAGGGATTAACTTTCTATACCACTTTAAACAGGTGTAAAGAGAAAAATATTATATGGTGCAATGTTCCCGGAAAACAAAGCCTGAGAGCTGACAGCCCTACCATGTAATAACAGACTCTAATTATCTCAAATTAAGGAAAACTCATTTAGTATCTTATTATGCTTCAGCTTTTCCTGTCAAGCTGGAGATCTCTGCACTAATGTGCTATTTCTATTTAATCTTGTCAAGCAAACAAAATTGTTTATCTTTGCTGAGCCAGATCAGTTCCAACCAGTTCTAAAGATTACGTTCCCTCTCCTTCCAGCTCCTGTTGCTCCACAGAGAGCTGCCTGACTCTACCCCAACAGATTCACAAATGTCACCAAAACCTGCAGAGCACTGACCTTTAAGGTATTCTGCTAAACTGTGCAACACGTAGCACTCTAAATAATTGAGATTGTTGATTTCATTGGGAAGTAAAGTGGAAAAACCACACGAGTCTCCTTCTTACCTTGTGTACACATGTAAATTTGTCTGCTAGTAAGTGATGATCATTGTGAACATACTAAAATTATTTTTCAGCATCTCAAACAAACTTTTGTTCATGCCTCTCACATACAAAAAATTTCCCTGTGCAGAGACCTCTCTGTTAGGCTCAGTAAAAGAAAATAGAAAACCAATATACATACAGCAAAGGATAAACTGCTATTCCAAAGCACAATCAATTTAAACAGAAGGTGAGAAAAGAAGCAGAAGCGAAGTACAATGTGCATCCTGGTGACACATTAGGGCAGTATTAAGATAGCAGAGATGAAAGAAAAAGCAGGGTTTAGATGCTTGAGGAATGGAGTTTAACTTTTAAAAAAATGAAAAAAAAAAATTATATTTCTGGCTTTGTCACGGATCTGTAATGGGACCCTGTGCAAGAAAGACACTAAATGCCTCGCTTTGTACTCTCTTCTCTGCTTAGACCATAACCTCTCCAGGGTAGGAAACCTTTCTGAGTGTAGTTCAGCAGTATCTGACACAGTGTGAAAAGAAAGTACAAAATATGTAAGCAGTTAATTTATCAAAAAAAAAAACAACTCCAAATCTCAATGTTCCAGACATATTTTTTTTTTCCCATGTTATGAAAGCTGTAGAAAGTACAAGTTTTCTGGGTGTCTCTAACATCAATTGAGCTTGCACATTAGTATGTTAATGTGGGTTTTAATTTCTATGGGCTTTCTTAAACTAACTTTGTAGTTAATTTTAGCTTTCTTAAACTTTAACACATTAAGATAACCCCTTAAGATATTTTCTGCAGTCAACAAGAGTCAAGATTTAAACAAAGAAAAAAAAAAAAAAAAAAGAACTAGAAATCAAAACACCAACTGTTAATATAACGTGAATAGATGACCAGACTGCTCTTGTGACAGAAGCAGTCACAAGTTGTCTATAAGGATAACAACTTATCATATGTTTTTAATTCTCTCTTTCTGTACGTTACGCTACTAACAGTGGGGGAAGTTTCCCTCAGCTTCTGGGTTGAAGTGAAGAAATGGAGTCCATCTGGGTAGGAATTCATTACAAGTCTGATAAAGACAGCATCATCTGGACGAGTTCACTGTTTTTAATGGAGGGCAGTCTAAAAACACTGGGAAGCATAAACACACATCTGAGAAAGAATGTAACACCCCTAACTAGGCAAATTAACAAAAACATAACAGCAAGATGAGGCTCACTCATTTCCTTGGTGTGTACAAACTCAAAAGAAACCAAAAGAAACCAAATACAGTGAAAGAATTCTTGAGGAATTGTTTGAGGTGTTTCTTAAACTGGGTCTGTCCTCAAATACTGTAGCTTTTTATCCCCAATTACAATACTAAATTAACACAAAAATACTTTCACTCCAGGAAAGAATATAATTGGAACCTGATAAACTGCCACAAGTGTAATTTGACCCATACAATTCAATGAGAATAATCAGGAAGTGGGTGATGACCCATAAGCCATATGTTTAGGCACATTCAGATACCTCATGTCTGACAAAATGATGAAGAACAATCCATTTGTATAAACTGAATAACCTGATCCCATTTCCATACAGATTTCTTAATTCTTTCCCTGAAACACTCGGTGCTGGCGCAGACCCGGGCTGGCAGCCTGCACAGACCTCTGCAGCATCACTTCCCGTGCCCCTGCTCTGGCTCTATCTGATGCCAATGTTGCATTTTGCTTAAGGTAAGATTTCCATGTAGGCTTCTATTGAAAGCAGAAGAACAATAAGAACAGTTTTCAGATGTTCTCCACGTTAGCAGCAACACACAGAGTAGGAATACTAACCATGATTAGCAAATGTAAGAGGTTTAATTTCCCACCATATTTATGTATTCAACTGACTATCATAAGCAGCCTGTCACCTTGACAACAAGGCATTTATTTATAAATCTGGAAGCACAGAATGGCATAAAGATACCTATACAGAGCACAATGTTATGGGAAACGGTCGTCAATGCCTTTTGGAAAGTAACTCGAAAAGAGTCGCAAGAGGGGGTGGTGCAGGAGGAGAGAACATCACACATGAGAGGGATTCTGATCCAGTTTATTGCTTCTAACCATAGCAGGCACCTGTTTATGGATGTTTCTGAGATTTGGTAACCGTCTGTAGTGAATTAGGAATCAACTTTTTAATAACCTGCTAAATGCCATGGGCTCCGACAAGTGTAAGCAGTAAGGACAGATGAAGAATATTAACACTGATTACCCCTGAGGGACGAGGCAAACCAGTGCAAAATTAAAACCAGAGGGACCCTCTGTAGGGCTTTGGCAGGCAATTCAGGACAGGACAATCTGCTCTGCAGACCGTTCAGGACAATGCATGTAGTGGTACTTGTCCACTAAAACTTCTAGCCAGAGCAGGTCACTATCGCTCATCCAAAAAAGTCAGGTTAAGATACTACAGACAAGGCACCAAAAATCAACAACTGACATTTCAAACAAACAAACAAAAAAAGCAAGTTTTCTTTCTAATGATGTTTTTATTTTTCTAAAATGAGACTAATTATGTCGGTGAGAGCAAGATTCAAATAGCATCTAAGCAATTAAGATCTTAAAGTATTTTTGTGCGTGTGTGAAGATAATGTACATTCACACATATAGGAAGAATTTTTTATCTGATGTAATGAAGCACTTGCAACCTGAATCTGCTCCAGATTTACCTCCAGTACAAACAAGAAATCAAATCCATTAAATCTACAGGTCCAGCTGTCAATCCCCTACACATCAGAAGCAGAAGCTGTTCAGTGCATTATTGCATACATCCTTCCAGAAAACGAAGGGGCTGCTCCTCACAGGTCTGTCAGTCCTGTAGTCTGACAAGGCAGTTTCAAGCCTGTCTTGTGTCGTTTATTAGTCAGCGTAAATCAAAACATTGTCCGAGGCATCTACCACCTTTGAGGTTCTTCAGCACTACAGACAAGTTGATGCATTATGACAAACATAAGGAGGAACAGAGACTCAGCCTCCGATTCCTTGGCCACAGCCGCACACAGCGGATGCAGGCCCAGGAGTCCCCCCGCCACATCGCTGAATCTCCTGGTTGTGAGACACCAGTATAGCAGTGGAACTTATTGAACGATAACATGAAAAAACATCCAAACCAGCTAAGCAACCTCCCACACACCAGATATGCTAAAGACTAGTAACTTGATTCAAACACATCAGAAACATCTAGTTTTAAAATTGGCAACTCTCACAAGGAAGTTTTTGCAGGTTTTTACTCTCCCCTTCAAAAACAGTTTTTATTCATCTCTCACAGCTGTATATAACAGTATGCCACTCTCCACCTCTCCAAGCAAAGACAGGTTTGGGTTTTGACCATTATTTTAGATTTAATTTTTTTTTGTTTTGGTTTTGTTTTGTTTTTTTACTTTTTTAAAGAACATTCTTAACAAAACCTCCAATCAGCTCCTCAAATTACACCTATAAAATAAAGATATCTCAAAATAAACATCAAGATTAGCGGACAAACTCAGGAAATCTATTTTGGGAATATCTGGGTTTGACTTTTTTTAAAAACAAATCTGTCTATGTATTTTAAAGGTTATGTCTTCAAGGTATCCGAGCCCATCTCGGTCATTAGCAGATAAGGATACCCTGTGAGGAAGAACACGCTATCATCCCTTCACAGACAGACACCTGTCTGTCTATCTGCATACAAACACCACGTGAGCATCTCAGGATTATACACAGAGAGAAAGGCTGTGAACAGAAGTAAATCCGGACCCCACAATACGTTCCAGCTGCATCATCACCTCTTCTTTCCAGATGGGATGATCGTCCTAAAACTCGGGGCATTCACAGGAGACATTTGGGTCAAGATACCCTCTGTAATACACTCACTGGTTTACAGAGTGCCATTCTGTACACTAGAAGCTCAGAGCCCACAAGGTGGGCTCTTTGCATTTTTACTCAATGTTATAAAAAATAACTTGGTGCCATTAATAGCCCACATGTAGCATCTCCTCAATAAATGCAGATTATTGGTGAGCTTGAAGGGACATCTGCTGTTAAGAGATGACATTACAGGCACATAGAGTCAGCCCAGTGTTACTAAGTATTGGCATAAGAAGAGACCCTCAAATGGTATTACAGCCTGTGACTGTAAAATGATCAATAGCCTAGAGGAGATAGCCACTGTAATGAAAGGAATAAAATACTCATTTTGCTTACTTCAGGATTCAGCTGCACTTGCATCAAGCTAACCTTATCCAGTTGAGTTACACAGCTGTCTTAAAACATGGATGAACCGAATATTGCATCTGCAGAGCAGAAAGATGTTATTTAGGTAGAACCCGAGTGCATTGCCATGTTTCTTGTAAGGGCCCTGCCCGTTGAGCAAACAAGCTGAAGCCAGGGAACCCACACTAGCTGAATAAAAGATTCTGTCTCATTAGGAAATGGCCAAAGGTGACGGTGGGAAAAGAGGTACACACTCCCAAAGGCACACATAGCGAGAGATTTCAGAGTTAGCACCTTTGAGGATTTGGACAAAAAAAAAAGGGAAAGAATAGGATCTACAAGAAGACCACATGTTAAGAGTGCCACTAGGGTATTTGGCCACCTCTCCACGCTGCATTGTTAAGAGCTAAAGGCTCCAGAAAAACCTAGCCTGTCCTCACCACTGAGATTACAGAAGTGGAAACTGGACCATAGCCAGACACGAGTGAGGATCACCATGCAAATACAAACATTTCACTTTCTGCCAGTGTTTATGCCAGAGACTAAAAAAAGCATTAGGTCAACAAACCAGGGACATCAAGTCATCCTCTAGACGCAGGGAACAACTTCCCTCACTAGGCAGTTTCTGCAAGCCAGTGTACTGATTAAAAGTCTTCATTTTTTCCTCCCTGCCTAAAGGTACCAGAACTTTTCTATGACACAATGCTGTGCTTTGCACATTGATGTAATACAACACTAGTGGAAGGACACTTCCCTCCCCTAATTCAGTTTGTCGTGCTTGTTTTATAACGTTTTATACAGGGGAAGACGCAACTTCTCCGTTAGGCACACTGGAGAGCAGACATAACGCTAGTTAAAAAAAACACCAGAACCATTTCTTCTTTTTATCCATATAAAGAGAGAGACTTCAACTGTTTGAATGTTCCCATTTGCCACAAAAGGCCAACCTGCCTCAAATCTGCTCCTTTACCAGCCTTATCTTCCACACTCCCTTCTATAAAAATGTATTAGCCAGCCTGCAGAAATCCTTTAGATGTGGTTTTCTGCTTTGAAAATAAGAATACCAGCAGATAGCCTCTTGCACCGAAAAACCAAAAGTAAAAACCCAGAAGTCACTGCCCATAGTGTAGCACTAACCACCACCACCAAAGTAACAACCCCTGTGTACCTGGGATGGGTGAACGGACGAGTATTTCAGAGGTACAGCCACCTCAATTTCATGCTCTCTGGTGCTTGCTATTACTAGGAAAAGCCATCAGAAAATGCCTAGACAGTGTGCCCTGTCCACTGCTCTGAGTTTTCTTCAGCAGAACGCGCGCTTCAGAGACAGATTTAAGGACCACTCTTGTCAACACCTCTATGCCTCACTCCACCTCAACCTCCTCTTTAAATACTTCTCCAAACTCATAATGATGTTGATTAGCTGACGGTTGTGACCTAAAGACAGTAACCGCAAACACAATGGTTCCATATATTTAATAGGAGGGAAAAAGTCAAAATACTTTCCTAAGGCTTTTATTTCCAAATATAGTTGTGAGGATCCCCTTTCCCACCTTTTTTTTTCCCCCAAATACAAAGCTTTTCAAGTCCTTTTGCTTCAAGCTGATCCTCGTAATTAAAAGAGCTGATAAAAAAGCCTTCCTTAAAGAAATCTGTGCATATTAGCGTTCATTATAATGTAATTCCCACAAAACAAGACATTTTTAATCTATCCATACTTGGGAAAAAAAAAAGTGAAGAAAATTAGATATTTCCTCCCCTCTCACTTATATCTGTAGGCCATATGTGTTAATTACAATTTACTTGTCTAAATGAGAAAATTATACATTAGCAAGTAGTTAACTAGTTATTAACTCCATTACTCCTCAGAGATTTAGGAGAAATACTCCCAGCTAAGGTATCCATTCTAGCTTGTATATGACTATTTTGCATGTTCTTTAATCTACAGATCGTTGAAAGGATTAAACCATATTAAAAACACTGTTTAAGTGTTTAGGTTATGCAAAGGTGTACTCCTATTAGGTTATACTCCTACAGTCATTTTACAGGAAGATAAGCTGAGGTAGAGGTTACCTACAGCAAACACTCCGCACTGTGGGTGTTATAATTCTGGCTATATGTTACCAAAACAAAACTCTTTTGAGTCAACAGAGCCAGCGTATTCAACAGCTGGAAGCAGATGAGTAAATACAACACATGCCTTACTACATGAAAAAGTGCAAAGCTGAATGAACTGTTTGAGTTGATGAAGATACAGCAGAAAGGGCCAAGGAGAGATCAGCAGCCAGCCCTACAGTGTTTCAGCATCACTAAACTTCAAAAAGGGTCACATTCCAAGTTACTTTTTTTTTTTTTAAATAAAGATGCTGCTTGACCAATTGCAAAACAGTCTCGAGTCAAACCTCATAATTCTTTATTCCTAAGTTTCCCCACCTGTGAAATAATAACAGCAATACTGATCTTGTTCTTTGAGATATCCTTATTCAAGTGTTTAATTAATCATTAAATGACACTGCTTTTTAGAGTCTTTTTCCATGTAGTTATCAGTCCCTTGTACACATTATCAATCTATACTCCTAAATAATAGCAAACTGATATGAAATTATTTGTAAGTGGGAAATGTGTGCATGAGGTGACTGTTACAAGGGAGTTCCTCTTATTACCTTTACTCCTACTCCGATTTTAACACTGCAAGTGCAAACGGAAAAAGCAGAGCCAGGCAGACATACAGGGCCCTTTTTGGCTCACCTTTTAAACTTAATGCAATTGTCCAAATAAGCAGTGCTTGCAATGCAATACGTAATTATTTGTTTTACTGTCAAATCTCTCTATTCACACAGACCATCAGATTACTAAAAAGTCATTTTAGCAACAAGAGGAATCCAGCTTCCTTTGTAAATAAATCCCAGACACATGGAAACAGCAGCTGCCCTCTCCCTGCATAGCCAAAGGATGTTTGGCTGAACTGAGGCAAAAGCAGAGGACACCTGGGGATCTTCTAAGGAAAACTATGCTGGGAATATCATTCACATCTGGTCAGTGGAAAATGGGAGTAAAACGCTGTATTCCTTATCTGTCGCACAGTACCCTGTAGTGGTACGAGTCATCGCATACAGTAAAGCACCACACGGGGTAAGACGGTCTAGAACAGCCCCAGTCCTCAACTGCATAAATGGGCTCCTTGGAGTAGCACCACTTTTTACCAATTTATCTGGTCACCATACCAGTGGCTGCACTTGATAAAAACCATTCAAACTGTTAGATATCCACTCTTCTAGAGAAGCAAGCTCAGGATCTTTAATATATGAAGTTGCTGGCTTTTTCTTTTCAAGATGCACACAGTAATGCTTTTCACAAATGCTACATCCTCAGTCTAACTGGTATGTAATGAACTGTTGATAGATGACAGCAATCACGAGCAACTGCTATTATATCTTATTCTGTGAGCAGCAGAATGAATAGCATGAATTCATTTCAGCGTGGATGAATACCTTCAAAGCACCTTTTATAAAACAGGAGCCTTCAAAGCAGGGTCACCATTTCGAAAGATTCAATATTACTCTAATTTATTTTTCAGATGGAGGGCCAAGCTCATCCTCATCACAAGCCTTTTGAAGTCAGACACCAAAGTTGACTTCGGTTCACAAATTTTAATATACAGAACATGTTTTAAAAACAATTGTTACTGTACCTACTAATTGCATTGTATGGCACAGAGTACAGTTCTATTGCTGTCAGCTGATGGTCACCCTACAGCCAGACTTAACCCATTACTTCACTGTGCCAGTCTTCAGATAGACTTACTGCATGTCTCGAAGGCAACAGCACCCTTAGAGGTCACTGAAGACGAGGTGAGATATCCCAGTAGAACAACTGACAGGACTTGTTCATCAGCCAACAACCTTGGCTGAATCACAGGACCCATGTTAAAATATTTTCTGTACTCTGCCAAAGGTACCACATGGTGCCCGTTCTGCCTCACTTCTAACCGGCATGTTCCCGTAGTAGTACAAAGTTAATATTATAGCAAACTACAGGAAAGATGGCAGCAGCATCAGTACGCTTCCTCCAAGACAGATACTTTAATTTATATGCTCTCAAAACTGTGGCTTCATGTAGTAATGGGATTTCTGATTATGCACTGTGCATTAGGAGCCTCTGAAAAGTGATCTGAAATAATGTCTCTACTGAACAGACTGCGCTAGCAGAATGCAAGGAAAGCACATTTGCAAGTTCTTTAAATACAACTGGACACTAAACACACTTTGTTGGAAAGTACCTTTCCAAATCAGTAAAACACGCAGAGATTTTACCCACAGATTACACGGTCCTAAATTCCATTCAGTGTTCTGCCTCCTCTTCGGACATATACAATGTCTTTGAATTTCTCTACTAAATATTAGGGTTTTCAGTTAAGAGAATGCCACCTGTGCATCAATACGTCACCTTTGATGAAGCATTAACATGTGAAGCTTTCTCAGACCCAGGTGTAGTTTCTGGTTTACACAGAGCATTGACTTCAGAGCAGGAAGGCAGAAGGGAAAAGACCATTGAAAAGGCCATCAGTGAGACAGAACTGAACCCTGATACTCATACAAAACCCAAACATTACTTTTCTGTCCACCTTAACTCTTACATATCAAGCCTCTGGTTCTTCTTCTAATCCTCTTTTAACGTCCTTTCTGAAGGACAAGACATGAAGGTTGGGGAGAAGACGTGTTACTGGTGAATAAACTAGACAGCAAAAACCTGTGTTCTGGTCAGCTATCCACACAGTCTGTGGCCTACGAAATTACTGCCCCTGAGCAGTTAGCAACCTCCCACTGAGGGGGGGAAGCTCTTAATTACGATTAAATTAAAGCTCAAGCTGCAGAAATTCTTCATTCTCTTTTAACTAAAACAAACTTCTGACCAACGTGAGGAAAAAAGCTCAGTCTGTCTTCACGTACCAATCCTATTGACTTATATAAAGCACAGATCCTTCCCTTCTTTTAACGGGATTTTTTTCCTCTGTCACTCTTTTGTTAACAGCAGCAATGAGAGATCAAACAAATTTCAATTCCTTCACACCACATGATGGTTATTAAAATTTCATAAAGGTCTCTGAATTTGCTTGTGCTACTCTGCTGTGTCCATTACAGCAACTAGAACGTACAGTGCCAAACCCAAGGCATTTTTTGCCTTGGGACTCTAGGGTTCAATGCATGCAGAAAGTATACAAATATTAAGACACAAGTTGCTCTGTACTGCAGTTTAAGTGCTTTGCATTGTTCGCATTTCTGTGACACTTGAAGATTCTTTACAGAACTCATAGTGCAACCCTTGACTTTCTAGATATTAAAAAATACACTGCTTATAGTACTGTACTTTAAGGCTTCAATTCTTTTTATATTTACACATATAACAAAGATCTGTATCCTGAGGAAAATGGTTTTCACAAGTTAGAAAGCATATAGCTTGGGCTTCTGTGCTATTCTGCTACTTCCTCCAAAGCACACAGCACTCAGCTACATTCTACCTAGATACAGAGAGGAAAAACAGAAAAATATTGGCCGTGTTGTAAACAAATAGTTACCTCAGGTACCCGTGCAGTCCCAAGAGGCTATGGTTTCATTTGTGAAGTCATACCCACAGACCTTGCATCCCAGAAGACGACAACATCACTGCAGTGATCAGGCTGCTCGGTACTCCAAGTCCTACGCACCTTGGACTGTAGGACACGGGATGATGTTAGGTCATTTTCACAAAACTGAGAGGAAACACTAGGCCTAGTGAAACGTGTGAAGTTTGTGCCATTGTCATTATGCTGCCTTAGTAACACAAGGACAAAACCAGAGGAATTGAGGTCCTACTCTACAAGGATGTGCGGCAGAGCTAAATTTAACACCGTGTCTATCAGCCTTTCTATTACGAACTTTGGACCCCACAGATGAATCTCCAGGGACTTATGGGCTTTATCCTGCCGCACACATCTCCCTATTAAGATGGCACAGAGAAATTACTGTTGGCAGGGCAGACCATTTTCAACAGCAGTGAGTATCCAAGTTACTTCTGTCCCTGATGCTAACACAGATTCTCAGTAACCCTGAACACCAGGTCTAAGTTGAAACGCGCCACAGAGCACTCCCTTGGCTTTGCATTTGGATACCCAAGCCGTACGAGATCAGCTACACGTTCCGTTAAATGAGCTGCCTTTTCCAATTTGGTAACTTCCCACTCCTCTCCTGCAGATACTTTTGAAGTCATCTTCCGACCACTACAGTGAACCAGATAAAACTCACTGAGAATTAGGAAATTTGCCTCCCACTGTGTGTATTGAATCTTAGATAATGAAAATAAATAAATAAATAAGCCCTCGAGTTTCCCTCTGAACTGCAGTGTAAAGACTTCTTAAGAGTGGAGCAAGTGGTTTGAAGAGCTTGTTTCACTTGTTCCATGCAAATATCAAGATTAACAGAGAGATTAATTATGTCCCATTTTTCTTCTTACAAAGGATACAGGCAGATTTAGAATAACAAAAATAAACCCCCTGGATTAATATTCATAACACAATGCTGAGCAGTACAAAAGCAACTCATTTTTAATGTAGAAAGGGGGAGAAAACAAACTGTCAAGAGTGCTCCAGAAGCATAAATACATATTAAGTAAGGAAGTCTCGTAGGATGTACTTTCTGTCTGTTGAAAGAGGGCTGGGGGTTCAAAAAAGGGTGTGCAACATGTCACGGTCTCAGGGAATGAAACCAAGTTCAAGAATTCCAAATCAAAATTTGATTTGGGTCACATCAAAACTTGTATCTGCTCCTATTTAAGTTTTCTGTTCATCCTTATGAGAGCTATAGCCTTGGGTTCAGGTCTCTTGACAGCTTCAAAGCTCAAGAGGGTTTTGGTTTGAGGTCCTGAGGCAAGTTATGTCTGTGCTACAGCTAGGCAAGTGCATTACACAGGGAACACAGTGTCACCATCACTGTCCCTGCGCATCGGTGATAAGCACAAGCCCAATTTTGAAACACGCAGCACTGAAGATTGAAATGAGAAGAATGAAATGTTGCCTGAGAAACAAGTTAATCTTGCAGTTTACAGCAGTTCTGACTGATGTAGGGGAACTTTGTGACTATTTTTAAGTTCCTACTTCACCTAAATATGCATTTATATGAGAACTGCACCTTAGATACAAAATTAAAACATGTTACTATGCTGATAGGTGCTTTTCTAAAAAGTAACAGTAGTACTAGTTCTTGAAGTTCTTTGATGAGCTTTGAATTATTTAGTTTAGATTTAAAAGCCTGGGTTTTGTTGTTTTGTTTTGGTTTTTTTGTTTGGTTGGTTGGGGTTTTTTTAAACTGGAATCACAGTATTAGTGGGAGTCTCAGATTTTATTTTTAAATTTCCAAGCTCTACAAAACTAAAAAAGCTTGGAAACATCAAAATGTTTTTTAAATTATCATCATACTCAATGCCCTGATCATGAGAGGCGCTGAATCATGGCTCATTTGCAATGCTGCCTTGCGTAGGTGGTTTAGTCAGTTCAGGTTACACAAAATACTGAGTTTCCAAGATCATTAGATGACTCTTCAAGACCAGTAGGTTTAGGAAGTTATGGGCAGAGAGTACATGATCCAGGAACATGCAGATTTGCAAAGATTTATTTATTTAAGAAAGAAACAAAGCTTACAGCTTGAAGTATGCTGTTATCTGCTGAAAAAACATTTAGTTCTTGCTGGGGCAGGCCTGGGCTTTGTTTTTTTGAATAATAAATTCAAAGAGAAAATTCCAACCTTTCTCCTGGTATCCCTTAAGCTCTCTTTTTGACTTTTCATTCAGTCTCAGGCAATTCTGGACTTACACGTGAAAGGAATCTTATCCATGAAAACATCCACGATACATGTGATTTGCTGTGTAAAGTATTTCACTTGCATCGCTACTGGGTTGAATTATGGTTCCTTAACAGATATACCAAATAAACAACACAGCAAGTGTTTATGAAGCAGACTGTATTGATGTATAAGTTTAAAGAGAAAAAAAAAAAAAAAAAAAAAGAACGAAACAACCCACAAATCACACCCACAACCTCAGACTACACTGGAGCTCCTTTTCAGAGAAGCCCCAGAAGATCAAGGCATAATTCTTCTGCAAGGATTATGCTGGATTAAATTGGCACATCATCTGTATGCTAGAAATTAAAACCTCTGTGTAGTTCCATGCATAAAAGATTTATGTCTTCAGCTGTAATTCAGTTAGATCAGGAATATTTCCTCCTGCATGTCACATGTCATAGGGGTCAAATATCCAAAAACGTCATTTGCCTTTCTGCAGCTGAATCCCATTTTGACTTGCTCAGTTTGTAATACCACGTCCTCTACTTCCCCACTAATTATTCCATATTACAAATCTGTGTATTTACTTCCTCCTTTCTTCTTGTCTTTATTAAATGTCATCTTACTGATTCTGGGACATTTTCCCAATGAATCAAAAGTTATTTCAATTTATATCCTATCTTCCAAAGCACTGACAACACCCACCTGTCCCTCCAGGTCTAAGTGCAAAATGCTCTAATTAAGAAGTCTCTAGAACTTTAATTTAGCATGCAACACATTGACAGTAACTTTGATTTCAAAGTTGACATTGTTCTATATGCTATGGCCTCCCAAAAACATTTCACACAGTATCAGCAAGGCTGTACCCAGGTCATCCTGTTTGGAAGAAGCTGCTCCCTTACCTAGATTAGGACTGTTATTACGAACCTCTGTGTGGCACAGGACCTCTGACACTCAAGGGAAGATCTGCACTGCCATTAAGTAGAACGCACTTGGATTTATAAATGCGGACATGAACACAAATATATACATGTACACTCAGACTTGTTATTCTCAGCTCACCATCTATTTATGAATTTTATGAAGTATATTTTTTAGATATTTATTAAGACAAGTTTTTGTTTCACCTTTCACTGGTAATCAGAAAAATTAAGGAGATTAAGTCAGCTCCTTTAATGACATTTTGACTTCTCTTTTGGAGCAGTTGAAGGTAACAACCCATTTCATATATTGGATGCAACGGAGACCGAACTTAATACATATAATTATGCAGTTTGCAAATGTGACAGCTCTGATGTTGCTGCAGTACAAGTCTATGCAGTTAAATTAGAATTATAATGACAGTAATTACACTAATTAGCCTTTTTTTCTAGTTTGTTACCAGCAAAGTTTTGCATATTTACATAACAGCTACTTCTGCTTTCTCCTAAAAATCCACCATAACCGATTCACTAAAAAGCTAATTTATCACAGTCATGGAATACACAAGTAACGTTCAGAGATGAAAATGCAGATGCCAAAAGGGTAAGACCTAAAATCCATACAATGTTTTTCATAAATTATTTACAGGCACAGTCTACAACTGTAATGCCTAGAAATTCAGACAGGCATAGGGTGAAATATTTAATGCAATCCACAGGCAGCACCACAATTTATATGTAAGAGTAGACACACAACTAGAGACTGCTCTGCAAATGACATGGAAACAGCAAGGCTCCAGTTCCCTAGCAAGGCAACAAGGCTTTGAGCAAGACCCATTCAAAACGCTTTCAAATCATATTGCACTGCTAAGATGCAAAAAACATAACGCACTATGGCTGCAAGGATCTCAGAACCTGACTCCGAATGCAGTTAAATCCTAGATACACGCTGCATTTGATATACTTGTGAGAATCCTCTTGATATCAACCAGATACTTAGAACACAAATAGGTCTTTACAACATCAAACCTTCCTTCTCCTTACAATTGCTACTGTGGTCATCCAAGGAATATATTTATTACTGTAATTTAAGTACTACATACATGTGCCCAAGAGGAAATGTATATATGTACAGTACAGAGACAGGGTCTTCACCCACATCAGAGTCAGTGGTGTTCGGTCACGACTACATCAAATCTGTGGCTAACCCTCTGTACATATTACAAAGTATTAGTATTAATGAATTATTTGGTTTCTGCTGTAGCTCTGAAGATGTCTGAAAGTAACCATGTTCTTCCCCATCTAATACAGCCTTGAGCCTGACTGAAAAGATGCTAATACCAAAACGTGTTTGCAGTTGTTCTGAATCAGACCACCGAGATACAGATGTAAGTCTTCCTTTGGACCTAAGCTATTGAATAATCACGTCATCCAACAAAAAACAGCTTAACTGCAAAATTATACAAACAGTTCTGCTCTTAGATTGTGTTTTTCTACTGACTTGTCCTCCACTTGGTGCAACTTCCCAAACCACCGCTATGAACAGCAGCTCTGTCACCTCACTGATCTTCGCAGAGTTCTGGGGTCCTTGCACCGATGAGGTCCATAACCTAGTGCCACAGCCCAGATCTGTTTCCTTCCAAATATACTTAACACTAACAACTGAAATTCTAAAACCTTGAGAGTATGCTTGTCTTTTCTTTAGGCTAGCTAGCAATGCATATGCCTGAACTTAGAAAAAAACTTATGCTCTGGAGCACTCTTCTGTTGTCTGACAGAGCTGCACATTATGCCTGTACTTTTCAGTATACACTCTGTGGTCTGTGCCTCAGCCATACACTGCATTCATGGACAAATTCCCACAAAAAGGCTACCAACAGCCTGCTGCCCTCCTTCTGCACTGCATGCTCCAGCTCCTCTCTGCTCTAGAATACAAACCTTGGTTGAGTGCAACCTTGAGTACAGCTGCAGACAGACACAGCCTGAAGACAGAAACAGAGTCCCTCTGCAGCTCAGCCGTGCAGCTCAGCAGTGCTTCCTGCTCAGGATGTATTAGGACACAACAAACCGCTCAAGATAAAACCCCCTCCTCTGCCCAAAACAATGCCAAATCACAAAAAGCACTACTGGCCTTAGAAATAGATTGTCAAGTCCAGTTACCTAAAGCAGTCACGGTTCCTACTCACCATGAACATTCCGACCAGCCTGCCCTTTGCACAGCAGTGCTATAGCGGTCGTGTGCTGTGGTTAAAGACAGAACAGGGCCAGGGAACGGGTCAGAAAATTTAACACTTACTCTAAGTAGTAAAGATTCAACTTTGATTCTTCTGGTAAAGCCCTTTAACTTATACCTCTAGAAAGCATTCAGCTAGAACCAGTACAATACTAATAGCCTCTGAGCTGGCCTAGTTAAGAATCCACAACTTTTATACTTTTATTCACTGAGGTCAGTGACTAGACAGCCACCCACTCCTCCAGGTGTTGTAACACGCCTTATCACCCCAGCTGTACTCCCCGTTTTTTGTTTGTTTGTTTGGAGTGTGTGCAAGTATGAAAGACTGCACAATTGTAAGGAGTGCTGTACTCTTACAGGGATGATGCATTATTATTTTCAATGCTTTGAAGAGAAAGAGTCAACCTTGTCCGCTTTGATTTGTGTTTGTTCATGCAGCATTTCAATAAGACGACCAGGTGAGCCAGAGTGCAGTATTTTATCCTATATTTCTCAGAGAGCAATGAAAAGCCATTTGCCACCTCCACCCTTTGAATCAAGTTATGCCAGGTAGTGACGCTGGCTGCATCCAAACTGCCTGCAGCTTCCTGAGACAGCCCTTACACCAAAGCAGCATCCCAGCCATTCTCCCCGGCTGTTTGGCACGTCACTGGGACTGGTTCTGGAATGGCTCTGCTGCTATCCTGCAGCAGGGGGGGCAGGGAGGAGAGTAGACAGACATCAAAACCGTGTAAGTCCAAATGCTAATTTAAACATCATAAAGTGGATGTCAAAAATCTAATCTGGAAGAAAAAAAAAAAAAAGGCAACAGAAGAGGTTCAACACATACAAGATTAAGAAGCAAAATTCAAGAATCTCCTTTGCTTGTAACTAGAGGCTGGGCCTTGAAGAACCTACTCATTCTGCATTATGAAATTTGTGACTCCATTTTATTTTATTTGGATTAATGTATGCTATATGACTGAAATGGTTTAAGATCATCTTATTACTGCCTGATCACCTAAAATTGCTGCTCTATCTAGCTACTTTCCTGCATGGTCAATGTTATCTTGGTCATAGTGACCAACCACCCTGATCCACAGAACCTCTTGTTCGTCCTTGCAAATGGCTCAGAATCGCTGCTGTTAAATTACATGGCTATTGATATCTGGGGATGAAATTATAGCAGCCAGTCCTGAATCTGCAGGACACATTCAGCGCTACAAGCCATCCCGAGTCATTGCTGTAATTGCTGTGGGATATTTTAAACAGAGAGTATAACTAGTTAGGTATTATTTTAAGCTAAAGTAGCAAGAAAAAGGAAACCTTTCCCCTACAGTTACATATTCTGTAACTGTCATCTTATGGGGTTTTTGCACACTGTTTAACAGCTCAGAAATAGCAACTGTTGGAGACAATAGTAGTTTGATCAACATTAGTTTCTTTGCTCTTAAGCGTAAAATAAAGGTCAAGGCATAATTATGCCAGGCTTCTTGCAGATATGCATTGAAAAAGGCCGATTCTTATCTCACAGAGCTCATCAGTTAATTCAGAGGAAGTACTGACAGTGGATCAGACACAGAAAGCATGAAAAGCAAGATCACGACAACCAGACAGCTAATGCGCATTAACCATAAGTCTCAGCTTCTGGTCAGGTTATTCTTCACTAAACAAGAGTTTAAGAGCTCTTCAGAGCTCCTTCTACACAAGTTCTAGTGTTTTATTCTGTAAAAAACCAAACCAAAGCAAAACCACACCCAAACAAAAAAAAAACCAAACCACCAAAACAAACAAGAAACCCCCAAACAAACAAAAAACCCACAACTTTCCTGTGAGATGCCCCTCAAATATTATGGTTTGTAACACACATGTAAGCATTTGCTATAGTTGCAAGTCATTGAGTGGACAAAGTCCATTCATGAATTGGCACCTGTAATTTCAGGGTGTACCTGTTTCAGATGCTGGGCTGTAACAACCCCAGAACGTACTCAGGAAAAAAAGGTGCAGGGGCACCCAACTTGTACATACATGCAATAACGCAGTCACAAGAGAGCAGAGCGCTCTCTGCTCAGAGCTAAGCTCTCCAAAGCAAATGATAATTTGTCATTTTTTTGCCTCTGTGAACCTCTGCAACACTTTCCAACACTGGGGAAAGCCATTTGTTCTGACTCAACCTAATAGCACGTAAGCAAGCAAATCACTGCCGTATGTACTAGCTATCAATTCTGATAATTTAGGAGACGTGGACTAGAATGTACTAGTGGAATTTGCTTTAAAACACCTCAAAATATCATTGAAAAGATCAATTTACTCTCAGGGAACACCTTCACAAATTTGACACTAATGTGGTTAGAAAGAAACAATTCTACTCTGTACTAGGTTCACTGTGACACTTCAGAAAAAAAAATATTATGAACTAGGGAAAAACACACATTGAGACAAAAGGAATCTTTAGACAGTATGTCCTCATCCACCTTTCCTGACTCAATTTAAAAGCAAGCCCTCAATTTGAAATTTAAATTATATTTCAGTGGTGACATAGGATACAAAACAATGGTAGAGAACTGATAACCAAGTATTCATGCTTTTTGCAAAGATCTCTATGAATTTAAAAAAAAGAATATATATTCATTTTTCTAAGGAAAATACTTGAATCCCTTTAAAGTCAATCACTTATCCTTTTCTGCAAAGACAGGAGACTCAATTAAGCAACAGTTTCAGCAGGGGTTCCTAAGTTCTTTCAAAAGATAATAAAAAACAATACAGCATGAAAACCCCGCACTGCATTATAATTCAACCTTTTTTTTCCTGATGAAGCTTGTTCAAGGTTGTCTGGAGTACTGATAAAACGTCCTGTTGTATGACAACGATTTGTAGCACTGTCTGTCACCTCTCCTATAAGCACCGTCTGAAAACCCGTTAAAGCCTGTAACAATGTGTGCTTCACTGACTTTTTGGCTTTTCATTGGCAAAACTTGAAGCAAAAGTTCATTTTACAGGATTCCATTAAATCTATTTTTATAAATAGCACTGTCTGTATGCATTTCCTGACCCCTATAATACCCATTTACAAAGAACAGCAAAGCCCAGAACATACTGGTGTACAGGATGCTCTCCACTGGCCTAGAGCACACAAGTTCCACCCCACATTCTGAAAATTCAGCAGGATGTGGATTATGAGAACATAATTTTCCTTGACTGGAGCGTGGACTTGCATAAATGGCTTTGCAGAAAACTTCAGGTCATGTAATGCTTCATTTAAAGCAATACATTAAGTAAACCTGCTAACAGATCCAGTCCAAACATTATTTGACAGACAATGAGTGCGCTGAACATTTAAGATTTGACTAAATCTTAGCATAGACATGATAATGTCCTTCGAAATATTCAGGAAGTGAAAGTAAACATAAGAATGTGGATGTTTTGATCTGCAATTAAAATAACAGAGCAACGATGCTACAAAGTTCTATATATCATATACATTCTAGAAGGGTCATAAATCAGAAAAAAGTTTGCACTGAATAAGATGCTTATCCTCAAAAGGGGGGAAAAGATTGGCAAAAGCCGAAAGTTCAGGTCTGCTGGGTATTGGTCAATATATTATACAATAGACCAAATTATACCAATGTACTCGAGGCACTGTAATATGTCAACGAAGCCTATTAATATCGTGCATTTACGATGAACAGTTGCTCTGTCTTTTTGATTGCTCTATTACTCGAGTTCAGAGAAGGTTTATGGACTAGAAAGCCTCAGATATGGTCATGAATGTTTGATGTCTTCACATATACTGTTATTGCTGTAATGTCACTCCCCACTGGAATTATTATGTTCTGACAGCCTGTGGTCGTTACAGGCCAATGGGAGCACTACAAGTATTAAAATTACGTACTTCCCACACTACCGGCTTATTTTTTTTTGCATTGAAATCGGTACTAACTCATTCAGCATGTTTCTCAGAGGAAAAAAAGAGTATTGTCTTTGAAACCACAGAAGAGACTACTAGCTATCAGTATTTGCACAATGCCTAAAACCAAGCCTGTTAATATGAGGCACCTTCAGGTTTTTTCCAATTTATTTAAAATGTCTGAAGAAGGGAAAAATTCAAAAAATACGCAGGATTATTTGAATATAGCAAGAAATTTGCCATTGCCTTTGTCATACTGAAGAGAGTACTGACTATTTAAAATTTTTTAAACAGCCCATCCCACTTCAGCCAGATGCTCATTTTCTACTCTAGAAACACTGTCCTATGGGCAGCAGTTTACAAAAGTGACAAGCAAAGAGAATTTAATAAAGCTACAGTGGCCAAGCAACTTAATTCCAAAGCCAGACAAAAACAAATTAAAATCCTTCTTGGAACTCTATGTGTAAGTTTCGTCTGGCTTGTTACAGAAAATCTCACTAGGAGAACTGTTCAAACACCACCAAACTAGTGTCCCATACAGCATCCGAACTTTTGTAAGGTCTCGGTAGGCTTTCATTGTGACAAGCACTGACAGCGAGTTCTGACTCCAGAGTGATCTCTCATCTGGAATCTTACCAACGTAGGGATTGGATTTGGTCCCATCTCTGTTTACAATCTTTGCACTTCCTGGGTTGCAAAACCCAGCCGTACTGACACCTGTCAGCACCACAGGATCACAAAGATCAGCAGATGTGTGGGCCCAAAACACGAGGACGATGCACTATATGGTAAAAGAACGTCAACAACCAACAATTGTTTTAAACACCATTCTACCTTTTTCTTTTTAGTCTGTAGCTCCCCAATATACCAATCCTGGACGCCTGCAGTCGTGTGAACACTTGGCCACCCTTAGTTTCCCTTCATACCTGTTATAAACTATCTTAAGATTTCAGTTCTGGCAGCTGTTTGTATGTTCAGGGAAGGGGAAGCAATCAGGCACAACTATTAAAAAAATAAGCCCACAAGAGGGTTCTTTCTGCATCTTCCCAACAGTCAAGTCGTGGTGTACGCATTCAGAGATCATGCATGCACACGTACACGTCGGCGCACATACACACAGCTGCACAGAAAAACTGACCAACATTCTACAAGAACTACTTCAAAACTACTGATTCTTGCAGATAGAGCAGGAGGGAGCAGATAAACAGAGGACATTTATATGACAGACAACAGTAGTTAGCTGCCTTTTCTATTTTTTTAAACATAGTATTGTTTCAAAGGAAGGAACAGAAACAGATATCCAAATTCTAGTTGGGAAGAAACAAAAAAAGGAAACAAAAAAAAAAAAAAAAAAAAAAAAAAAAAAAAAAAAAAAAAAAACCCAACCAAACAAACAAAAAAAAACCCAACCACCAACAAAATAGAATTACCTGACTGCCCGGGGTTGGATCCAGTCTAAGAGCCTGGCACTGACCACAGCCAGCACAAGCTATTGAAACACAAACCACCCTGGAAACGGACTCCTCGTACTTGACCAACAGCCACGCAAACCCAAGCCTGCACAGGACAAGGCTGCATTTGTGGGATACTGCAGCAAGCCAGTGAACTTGGATCAGCACGTACCACGTCTGGTGGCTCTCCCAGCTAGGCAGGGTACGAGTGCAGAAATGTTCCAGCCGAATTCTGAACTAAAAATTTTTACTCCCTTTTGCTGTCCAAATCCCACCTCAACCATGGCTCTTCAACTATTCATAAAATTAAGCTTCAATTAATGCAATTTTTTCTTGCTAGACCAGAATCTACATCAGTACTATTCCCCTGAACTGATCCTCCTGTGAGGGTCATTTTATTTATTCTTTTAACATCAGCAACAGTCATTTTTTTTTTTTTTCTCCACAGGAATTGACTACATTTTATATCTATCTCAGTCACACTAGCCCAGCTAATTGTTCGGCCTGGAATCCACCGAACTTTCCAAATCCCCGAGACAGAGGTCACCAACCAACCACACTTTAATCGGAGCTGGGAGCTGCAAACAGGTGCGGGGGGTTTTGCCCCCTCAGGTCTGCATTCTGTTACACAGCTGAAAATACACAGTACTCTCAAGACAAAGTTTCTTTTTCTTTCACAACAGGCTTAGATTTGAAAGTGAACTACCAATAAAGAAAAAAAAAAAAAAGATTTAAAAAGGTGTAAAAAGGCATATTTCATACTTCAAAAACTTCTCATCCATGCGCCTACAAGTGACAGATGAAAAAACCTCTCGACGCAAAACGCCACGGCACGCTAGAAGATGGCAAATTCCGTTTCAAAACACACACATATATAAATATATATATAAAAAAACCAAAATATTGCTGTTCCGCCGCCGCAGCTTACCCCGCCCGCCGCAGCTCCCCCTCAGCGCCGCCGGCCCCTTCCCGCCCCGCCCGCGCGCCGCGGCCGCACGCGCCCCTCGCCGGCCGTTAACGGCCACCGGCTCTCGCGCGCCAGCACCCGCGGGGGGGGGGCGCTGCCGCGTGTCTTTGTGGCCAAGGCGGCTGTTACCCCACAGGCATATATTCATTTAGATAAAATAGAAATAGGTTATAAGAGAGATTAATCACTTTAGAAGATAAACCACATGGAATTCACCGTATGCATGTTATCCAATTATTGTTTAGAATATAAAGTTGACTTGTTTTCAGTAGCTAATGCTATTGAAATATTCCTGAATATTTGGGTAGCAAGCTAAAAAACACCAGGTAAAGAACACCTCAAGGCTTCTTACAAGAAGCTAGCAAGAAAAATGAGAACTCTGGTGTCCTTAAATGACGTACAACCATGAAAGGACCAGAGGAGTAAGGGTACTCTTCCCCAAAAGACCACCCCACGCAAAAGACTCCGGGATGATTGCCAAAGAGGGCAATGTGTCCTGCTTGCTCAGCATAATGAATGTGTTAGATAGACGTGGTATCTTAACTTTTAATGTATAAATATAAACCAAAAACTCCAGTAGGCGTGCTTGATACGTGGAAATCTTCCACCTTGCACTCTGAGCAGAATAAAGCAATATTGCCTTTCTAAACATACTTTGCATGTGTTTCAAGAGTTATTTTCTATTTCATGTAACACAGCCAGACCCACAACTAGGGCCACCAAGGCCACATGAAGCACTTATGGCTCCGTAAAGAGCCCCCACACACAACACCGCCCAAAACCAGTTCAGGCAGAACCCTGGAGCAGCACCTTTTGCCTTCCATAGAGCGAAGACAAAGTTACGTATTTGCTCACCCCCCTCTCACACCAGTTCTCTTACCTGGCTTTGTGCTCCATCAGCTGCTGCAGCAAGCCCAAACCTCCACACATGCCGTAGGACAAGCCCCGGTCCCCGTTGCTCCACGTGTCCCCCAGCCTGGCTGCATGCCCCGGTACGGGGAAGAAGGGCAGGTCCTGCCCCGCTGCTGCCGCAGGTGAGGCCAATAACGAGCACAGAGACCCCCTCTCCCAGCGGGGGCTTAGCACAGGGTTTATGGTTACAGCCCAGGGCTTGCCACCATCACCGTGGCTGGTTATGAACTGGCATCAAGAGTGGTGGCCTCTAAATGTCCGCAGACCATTCCCCTAAGTGGCTAACCCCTTTTCTAAGCTCCATTTTTTTCTTACAGAATCTCAGAAATCCAAGTGCTCCTGGAGTAACTCCATGGAGGCAGCGTCTTAAGTACTGGGAGGTGCAAAATAGAGCACCCTATTCCAGGTGGTGTCTAGTGAGCATATCCCAAAAAAAAAAAAAAAAAAAGGACTACCAGTTCCTGTATGCCATCTGTTCTGAGCTTTGCTTATTCCACAGGAGATCGCAGAACACAGAGAGTCTGTGGTTCTCTCATCATGACAGTTTGATTTAAGAGTTTTATTGCATCTGCTGCATGCAGAGCTTTAAGAGTTAAATTAATCTGGTATACATTTTAAGTAACAGCAATTTAGCGCCTTACTGTGCTATTGATCCTATTTTCTTCAAGGAAGTTCTATAAATGGTATTTTTTTAGGCACTGTGGGATTCTTATTACTGCTGTAATGCAAATCAAGCAGTTATGATCACCACAAACTGATCTTGCTCTTTAGAGATTAAAGCCCCAGGGACAGAATTATCTTCTGATGAATTTGACCAAATGGATTTTCAGAACTTTGATGATCTTGCTCGTGTGTGTGTGTGTGCATGTGTCATTTTCCTCAGGCAGAATTTACATTATGACAAATGAAGAATCAAAATGTAAACGAGGATTGTGGATACAATTGTGTCAGTATAAACATACTTTATAATTAGATAACTATTACCATGGAGTAGAGGAAGAACTAAACCAGTATAAATCACTTGTACACTAACCTGATTGCATCCACCAAGGAGTTCATAGAAACATAACTCTTCCGTAAAAAAAGTCATACCCATTACCAACGTTATTATTCCAGTAAAATGTAAATACAGACTAGGCCTTAGACACGAATTAAACTGCAGTTGACAGAGATGTTATTGTCTAAATAGAATAAATGTAACAGAACAAAGAGCAAAATAAATAATGAAATAATAGAAACATATATCTGTGATATTGTCAAATTGTCCAGTGAGCCAATGAGAAGAATTGAGGGGAAATTATTGCATAAATCATTTAAGCAATTTCTTTGCTAAGAGAATGCTAGTAGTTTGGAGAGAATCTATTAAATCTAAATGCGCTGAAATGAATTCTTATAGTCTTTTGTGTGTATATCACTCTCTCTGTGGGTTACTGTGTTTAAAACTGCAAATGGACCTCCAGAGGCCAGATTAATCCCTTGCCCACTGACCAAGTTTACTTCAGTGACACACAGTTATTCCAAAAAGTTCAGGTAATTCCATTTCCTTTAGCACATGTGGCTACTCTGAACACTGAGTGATCTCTGGAAAGGAATCTGTGATGAACTGAATGACTAGGAGCAAATCTATTGCTGATATATTATGTAAAAGAGCTTATTGTCATTGCCAAACCCTTTGGCAATTCCTAGGCTGCAAAGTACTTCAAGAAGTAGGATGCTGTATCCAGAGTCAGTTAATTTCTTACTGTGTTCACCTTCAGGTTTCCCCACAGTATCTGATTACATTCTATTTCATGCCTTTTTTTTTTTTTTTGCTTTTCTCTTTCTTTCTGCTGGAACTGCTGGGCTTCTTCACAGCAAAGAGAGGGAGAAAAAGGAGAGAGGAAGGGAGGAGAGAAAGGGAAGAGCATTAAAAGAGCCATGGGAAAGAATGTCGGTAAGATTTATGGGTCATATATCACCACAGAAAGGCTGTAGGTGGTAAGGAGCATGCTGTGGTGGTAATTTATAGTACCTTGCTCTGACAGACTCCTGGACTGAAGATGAAAAAGGTGGTATTAAAACAAAACCAGGCTATCTGGAATGTTGTTGTAAACAAGAATCCTCTTATCACAGCTGCTACAACCGTTAGTTGATAATTCGCTGGGAAATTAGCAAAGCTGTAACATTTTCCAGATTCAGTCCAGGACCTTTTGAGTCAGAATTCATCTGAGTGTTCACAGCACTTTACTGGTATGACTAAAATGATAAAGACAGAGCACAATAAAGATGGTCTTACTGCTTTGCTATTCCTCTGTAGCAGGAATAACAATAGACCAGTATAAACTACTTTCTATTCTTCCATAACTGGGAGAGTATAGATTTAATGTTTTAATTGAAAACAAACCCAAACATCTTAAACTAAAAGAGCTGTACCAATACACTTTTTAAGACTTGAGCTCTGAATTTGTCTGGAACATACAGGTTGTAAAATTCAAATGGGCTGTCCCAGGATTTTGATGTTCAATTCAGTTTTGGCGTTTCTAAAATCTTGCTGTGTTGTTCAAAGAGCAGTCTCTAGGATGAAGCTGGGCAGTTGTTTCTTGAAACATACTGTAAGACAGAAAGAAGTTACAGTTCTTCGTTACAGTGGATTATGAAACTAAGGCTGTTTGTCTTCCATGCTTTT
Source organism: Tetrax tetrax (assembly GCA_009806455.1). Classification (NCBI taxonomy): domain Eukaryota; kingdom Metazoa; phylum Chordata; class Aves; order Otidiformes; family Otididae; genus Tetrax; species Tetrax tetrax. Next base: position 93,659 of record WHYT01015835.1, read on the forward strand.
CTTCCAGAGTGAGTTACTCAGGTCTGAAGTAGGGCACCCTAGAAGCGTTAGGTGTCCTGAACTTCCCAGGAAGCAGTAGTGACTTTCCAAGGTTATCTCACATGCAAGTCAGAGTAGGAGTTAAAACCCAGGTCTCCCAAAGCCCAGTCTGTGATGCAAAACTCTCTTACCTGTTGATTAAGTTATGTATACATCCATACATCTTTTTGAATAATGTTTGAAATGTATTAGCAATATTCCTGGGTAAGTTTGGAGCTTGCCCCCCAAATTTATTCCAAAAGTAGGACTTAGGCAGCTGCGGCTGTTGTTTGTTAGCAGATAAGCAGAGGATTTCATTTTCAGGGAATATCAATCCAACACCTTTCTACCAGCAACATGTTCCCTTTAATTAAAGTACAAAGCTCTGACAAACTCTTAACAATGGAAGCACTTGCAGACAACTCTACTATTAAATGAAAATGGTTTGCATGTCTCTACTGTTAATTATTATTATTATTATTAAGGATTCAGTGCAGGGAACACATTTACAGTAGTGTTCTGTACTCTGCAGCGGTCTGCAATTAAGTTCCAAGAATAAGTGCTACTACTGTGAAGATAAACTAAATGTATACACCCCCAATCTCTGCGTCATTCTCTTGCTGTCCCACCACAAAGTGACTCTCTAAGGTCTCTAAGGTGTTCAAACACTGCTATCTGCAAAGCAGATTAGCCTCTCAAAGCCAGGTTTATGCCTCTGATACAAACTCTCCCAATTTCAGTACCACTAATGGAACACCCAAGTAAATTTTCAGCCAGAGCCTGTAGAGAATGTCCCTAAAATTATGACTGTCCCACAGACTCTTGTGGATCATAGTATACTGTCCCCTATTTTGGCTAAATCAGTTTGTGGGTTTGAGGTGTAACTATGTTTTGAATTTATTTTTCTTGCTAAGGTTGCTAAGAAAATTTCCATAGATTTTTAAAACGCAGTCACAGCCATTCTCTCACATTAACTTGCAAGTTCGTGCAAATAGTGTAAGTAACACCTCTGTGTATTTGAATGTGAAGTCCACATCTCTAGAACAAAAAAGAAAACCTCTCAGCTGGAAGGGACTTAAAAAAATATTAGCTGCAAACCAGAAAGTAAAGCACATTTGGAAACGCGGCACTACTGTGCTTCTCTCCCTCCTTCCTTATTTTCCAGCAGCCAGAGTTGAGGCACGGCAGATGCCAGCTAGTCCTAAGTTCCCTACACATGCTTCTGCTCCATGGCGGAGCGGCCCGCTGTGTGCCAAATTAAAACACAGCATTCTCAAAATTAAACTTGCATGACCCTGAATGGGGGTCTGGTTTGGTCTTTGCTCCTCTGGATATCCACACTTCGATGTGATTTGGATCAGACCTTTCTCAGTAATCTGCATTTCCCTCGTTTCCAAAACACCTATTTGAAAAGCCTTCCCTGAACTCCTCTGAAGAAGGATTAGGAAGCCTGATAAGACACAGCATCTAAAGTAACACAATCTGCAGATGGATCAGGAATCAAAGAAATTAAATTGTCAGTAACCTCAAATTCTTCTTTTTCTTTCCTTCTTCCTGCAGCCCCAAAAGAAATCTATAGTGGCCAGAATAACTCATTGCAGATATTACTATATTTTTTCCTTAAGTATTTTTTCTCACAGTAACACACAATGCGAATATTTTAAAATACGGTTTTTACCTGAGTAATTTTAAGGTGACAAGAATAGTTCTTTTTTTTTTCCCTCTGTGTTACAGAAGGACACAAATTCTGTCTGTCAGAGTGGATTTTTATGAGTGATGTAGGCAAATCTAGACTTGGGAACAGGCTTAGAGCTGTGCTTAACTGTGACAGCGTTGTGTGCCCTTCACCATCCTGATCCGGATGATGTTAACTCCCAGAGTCCGAAATCCCTTTTGCCTCCTGCAGTCCACTGATGGACCACATCAGCAATAGGTGATCCCGGCTCTTCCCAGTCCTCAAACGCAATTCCCAACCTGCCCATTTTCCACGTGGTGGATCCCAGTAAGTTTCATCTACCCAATAAATCATCTCATGGTAACAAATCATGCAAGTAATTCTTAAATCCTTTTGACTCCTCTCTGTGACGTATACATAAGGTTGATCAATATCTCATCTTAACTGCATAATGTAGACATGTAGCAACTATCATGGCAGTGTCTGATAGATGAAAAAAGTCACTCAGAAAATATGATCCTGGGCAGTTCCAAATTTATTTTCTTGCCAGGCTGTTCAAATTCTATTAGTTGAGCTCATATGATTTAAAAAGATAATAAAGGCTTTTGAAACTGCTACTATTGCAAGCTCTCTGATCTGCTGCCCCTCCAACTTTACCCCACGCCGTCGGTATTGTAATGTAGCTATTTATCCTCAGCATTACCCCCATACACACATACTGTATCGAGGCTGAAAGCTATCAGAGTATTGTCTGCAGTCACATTTTGCATTGGGACATATATTTTGATATAAACACCTACGCATTTAAGGACAGGGCTTTGAAAGTGTTGATATTTTCAAAAAAAAGTTAATTATGAAAGAGATAGGCTATAGCAGCACAGCAGTAAGATAGGGTGGGGGGCACTGTGGTTTTTTTCTTTTAACTGCTCCCATACAAATCAGCAGAACGGTCTGACCAAAGCTGGCTTTCCTCCAATACCTCTGTAAATCCTAATATCACTGAAACTAGCCATTCACATTGATACGACATGGAAGAAGCAGGCAGCAATTCAGTCATTGACTGACACAGAAGTGACTCTTCTTATTTCAGTATTTAAGGATGAAAGGATAACCAGTAATCTAACTATGCAGCCTCCAAAAAGCCTTGATGTCTAGGATAAATGGTTGGGGTTTTGTTGGAAATCCACACCTTTCAACAGCAGTCCAGTGAGCCAGCCTGGACGACTTATTGCAGTTTGAGTGCTGCACCTACTTAGGTTTTTATTTCCTGGTGGGTAATCCTTGTTCGAAACGTGGAGGAGTCTGAGGATTTGCTTGAAGAGCAGTTATCTGAACAGAGGTCATTTAATTGCTGGTATGAAAAATTGTCTTTTTAGCTTTTTGGAGTAAAAATCTAGCTAGTACCCTGCAGAACAGGCCCTTAGAGGCATCCCAAGACCCTTCTCTGGTGCCGTGTTGATAAACAGGAACTCACAAGGCTTAATATCGGAAACTGAAAGGGAGGAGCACAAAGGTGATGGAAGAATAGCTCAAGGGATCCAATTGACAGCAGAAGCACCACGTTTCTTGGGACAGCAAATAGATATTCCAGACTCACATGGCAGCAGCAAATCTTCACGCCTATTAGATGAGAAAGAAAGAGGAGGCAGGCTCATCTTGTGCCCCTCCAAACTGAGACTGAAGAAGTAAATGTGGCAGCTTGGGGGAGCCTACATGGAGCAGCGCTGTGAGAAGACCTATGTGTAGGTGCTACGTATACAGAAGCAAACAAATTATCTATTTATTAACATGCATGTTGGCACTAACTGAAGTATTGCATTGTAAATATTCTGTAACTCCCAATTGTAATAATTGAAAAAGAAGAAACCTTGGAAGCAAACTCTTAGCTCAGTTTTTATTCCTCTATGTATATAATGCTATAGAGATTGGTTGTGGTTTTTTTTTTAAAAAAAAACAAACAGTAAGTGAAAAGCCTTGAATAAAAAGTGAGAGAATAATAGAAGCATTACCATAATAAAAAATTTTAAAAGGGAGAGAACTGACAGAATAGGTGAGAAAGCAATTTTTTTCTTAAGAAAAGGTGGACCATGAGTACCTTTTTTGGGAATATCTGTCAAGTTGCTCTTCACAGTGAGTTAGTGGTATGAGTCTGTCACCCCTTGTTGAAAAAGAAATTTGTTAAATCTTCTTTTAACAGCATATTTGCTTTTCCATTACATTATCTGCCCACATTCACCCACACAAACTGACTAAAAGCTTCCTGAAGTAGATTTTTTTTTTTTTCTCTCTCCTTTTGTTCCCTGCTCAACTGCAGTGTGACACATTTAACTTACCTCGTTACCAAACTGCCACAGGTAATAAGAAGATAGGCCTTAGCCACTAACATGCAATCTTCAGCAACCCTAGGGAGCACATAAAAAAAAAAAAAAAAAAAAAAAAAA
>WHYT01015835.1:97812-182993 GCA_009806455.1 Tetrax tetrax
CCAAAACCAAAAAAATCAACCAGAAAACTTGCAAATGGCCAGGAAAAACAGAGCTGGGAGCATACATTCTCTATCACCAAAATATCTTTTCAGTATAGATTTTTCATAGAAAAGGAAGATACTGAATTGTAAATATAGCAATTGGAAACAGCTGCATCTATCAGAAAAATATGCTTCAGTATAGAGGGATTGACATCTACAATTAGTGGTTAGCTGAAGTAATTACTTTATTAACTTAGAAATAAAGGACCATATTTAAAGGCCTACCATCCAAGAAACAATCACTACTTACTACAGGGGTTTCTCTCTTTGTAATCTTCCCTTGTGTTAATTGAAAATTTTATTGTGATTATCTCACTTGTAAAAAGGTTTGCTTTGCATAGTCTGGTATTTTGCAACAAAATGATGGACTAAAGGAAGAAAAAAGGAGAAAAGACAAAGGAAAAAGAAAAACCCCAACCTAAACCAGCAGTCCTGTTCTGGCTCCTAGGCTCCTGACAGAACCTGAGGATGTATTTTGCCCTCCTTTATTTCACCTGGCCCTCCGCCCTCTGCCCACACGTTGGCTCAGGAGCTCCATTTAAGTTCACTCCTGCAGCTTCCCGTCCTGCTTGGGCTGTGTTGTGTGGAGTCCTCTCCTTTAGTCCTCTCCTTTAGTCCTTCCTTTAGTCCTGTCCTGGGATTGTTGGCTGAGGTACTGATCTTGGGCTTGGCCTGTTACCTTGGCTGGGTTTGCTCAGCTGTGGCTGTGCTGGCTCTCCTCAGGTGTTGTGGGGCTGGGCGTTGCTGAGATTCCTGTGTTCTGTCGTGAACTGCTATTAGTTCTGTGCTGGTTTTCTTGTGAATCAGTACTGCTTTTGCCGCTCCCTGGTATTCTGAAAGACCCTGGAGGCTTTCCCTAGTGGAAATGAGTGTACCTGAGGCAGAGAACGGTCTTACAAGCTGGAGCTAATATTGCTTCTTTCTCCAAAGAGAGAAAGCCATAGGCTGGCCACGTGGCATGAGGCTGTATATTCAGTACAACAATGCAGTTGTCAAATTACTTGTATTTTTTTCCTTGGGTTCCTCAGTGTTTATCTACTTGTTTTCAGTTTGTATGACTCGCGTATTACAGCTGGGTCAGAACACTGTATTGAAATTTAACCTTCTTAAAGGCTGCTCAATATAACCCCTTGGCTTCAAGGACTTGTTGATGAAGTTCCCTTTAGGTTCTGCTTGGTGTTGGTCAAGTGAATAAAATATCTTCAGAACTGAAGAACAGAGACCTCAGAGCTTTATACTAACATAAGTTAAGCTGTAAGAACTTTCTGGATGATTTGTCTGTCCTTTTGTCTTTTTTTTTTCTCAATGCCTTTCTCCAAAAGAACTGGAATAGTAAGTTAAGGATATCTGGCCAAGACTTGCTACTCCAGTGTTCTCTGTAAATGGATGCACTATATTAAACTTTTCATACCAGCCTGTAGACTTTCTGTGTTCTAAACTGATGCTAATTTTGCTGTCTCTCCTGATTAGAGCTGAAACAAATATTGTATTTATCTAATGTTATTTATTTTAGAGCTAGAATTCTGCTTGAGACCAGAACTAAAATACCTAGTTTCTATTTGCAGCTCCATCATTTAGGTTGTTTGGATTCAAGAGGATTATTTTCTCTCTGTATGCCTGTTCTCACCATCATCTGTCCAGTTCCTGACTACTATGAATGCTTGAGAGAAGGGAAGCTTCCTCTGCGCTGTGTAGCACCTGATATATTAGTTAGGTCTTTGAGCATTCTTATAAAATAACATTTTCTGTGGAGTCCTTGCTACAATTTGAAAGTAAGACTGCTCGAATAGTTAAAATAGGACATTGCAACACTAGCAAGGCTTGAGATTTTGTGGTAGTAAGCTAGTGTGGGACATGACTATGCTCATGAGATCTCCTAATCCCTTTCCCGGATCCTGGAGTAGAGTGAAATGGTATATTCATATTCAGGCACTCTCTCAAGCTTTACATTTGTCTTTCAATAAAGGCTGAATTTCAGAGTCTTCTACAACATGCAATTACAGAAAAACAGAACTGAAAGAAATCTCTTGAGGTTGTGTGTTCAAAGGCAGCATCAACAAGACTTAACACTCCCCACGTGTTTTTCTAATATCTCCTTAAAAATCTCCAATGGGATAGAGATCCAACAGATTAAGCGTTACTCCCTTGATATTGTATTCTGCTTTTTAACTACTCCAGCCATTAGAACATGATTCCCAAAGTTTTTATCTCTGCAAATTTTAGCTCCTTCTGTAATTAATATTTCACTGTTGGCTTCTGAGTGTTTGGCAAGAAAGGGGCTGACATAGTTGCTCTGCTTCATGACTTCTTTAATAACTAGGATAGTGAGTCATGCTGTTATTTGCTTTCTTTGTTAATCATATTCTTCTGCACTAAAGTAGAGCTTTAATAGCAATGACATATGAAGCTGAAAAAGCAGATTTAAAAGCTCCTCCACAAAGAAGGAAATGGCCCCAATGATGCCTGTACCTGGTTGTTCTGTGAGGTGTGATGGGTGCGTGCTGGACAACTAGCCTTCAGCCAGTTGCCTTTTAACCAAGGCAGTACTTGCATGGCTTCTTGAACAAAATACGCATCTGTTTGCGTGTATGACAGTCATTTTGCCCTCTTCTGTAGTCTGTACACTAGGAGGAGTAAGAATGGCGGTTCTTGTGTCTGCTTCTGGAGTAAGATGATAATTGGAACACAGGCCTTTCTTTAGGGGTCTATCTAATAGTTGAATATAGCTGCAGGCTGGGATGGGTAATGTGCAAGTGGTCCTTAGGTGTGAACTGTCACCACAGAAAATATCGATGTCTGAGAACATATTCCAAAAGTCAGTCCAGTTACTAGGATGAAGTTTAAAAGTTAACTTTTATCTGCATAATGGAGAAGGAAGACAAAGGCCTCTGAATAGAAACGCTGATGCCCTTGTGCTGCAAAGACAAGCAGGCTGAAGAGTGTGGCAGCAGCAGTGGTCCAGTTCATGCTCTGAGCAACTCTGAATTCTGAGGTGAAAAGCTCTTAATATGTAGGTGGGCTCAGTCATCTACCCATGTTCATGCTGGCTTTATATGGAGCATAAATTTGAGTCTAGCTGCTGGACTTTGTGCCTGTCCAGGTCTTTTAATTCTATTCAAAATCTTAAATTGTTGAGTAGAAATCACCTTGAAAATATGACCTGTAAATCTGAGTCTGAATTAAAAATAACAAATTTTCCATATTGAAATTGGAGATGTATAACGCTTCATGGCTTGGCCAGCTCACTGGTTATACGAGGTGCTGCTTTCTAACCCCTGTAAGCCACATGCCATTCTTATCTCATGCTTTTCAGCTCCTTCTCTTTCTTCCTCTTCATATGTTCTTTGTGCCCTCCCTTTTCATCTCCTGCTTGTCAGCATACCCCACTCTTCTCCCAGCTGTTGAGGTAATACCAATAAATCCCAAATGCTGCAGTGCTGTACTGAATCCTGCTCTCGCTGTAGCAGATGCTTCATGGAGGCAGAGGAAGATATGCTTTGCCAGTTAATGTAAACAGTTAATTGTTTCTCTGCTCTCCTTTCTTCTCTGTTTTTTTTATGGTCTTGGTTCTTCTTCAGCCCTTAAGAAATCCTATGGCTTCATCACACTTTTTTTTTTTCTGTGTGGGCTTGGAAAAAAATCAGTCTTCATGTTTTTGTTTCTTCCTCTTAGATAACAAAATGCAAGTCCCTAGTCATTGCAATTATTAGTATGTTCCTGGAGAAACTTGCAACAGTCTACATTAAAGGGCTCCCTGCAGATATTTACACAGTAGGTAACCAATTTCTCTTTAAATAAAAGGCACTTGGAACAGTCAGGGGCTTAAAATAAGAGGAGGGAGAGGGAACAAACAGGATTTTGAGGAACAGCGGGATGATCTGCAGTGGTCAGAAACTGAATAGTTCCTGATAGTCATGCTGAATTATTTGGATAATTAGTCTTCATTAGCAAATTGGAGCAAATTATGATATAGTGCCAAGGTTGTATAACATGCTGGATGAAGAGTTTGAGTCTTTTTTTTTTTTTTTTTTTTTTTTTTTTTTTTATTTTTTAAATCTGGATGTTACCCAGTTTAGAATAATACTAGTCTTGGGTTTGAATGTTCTGCCAACAGGTTAAGGAAATGTTGCTTAGAATCTACTACTTCTGCCACTTTGCATGGTTAGATCAGCTAATACTGGTAACCTTTATTTAAGGGCATAACAGGACCCAGCGAGTACAGGTATGTGGTCAGATAGAAGCAGCTGCAGACGAAATAGAGAAAGGATGAAAAATAGACTATTAATCCAAGGTTGCCAAGAACTTCAGAGCTGGGGACATAACACAGCTACACAGTGCCCAAGTCTGAGCTCTCTACGCTGTCCTCAGATACGTGGTCATCTGGTGAGAAATGTGATGTGCTGAAGCTGATTTCCAGTGTGAATAGTGGCTAAATTCAGAACTCCCCTTTTGTGAACATGCATCTTAAAGTGCTTGGAACAGCCTAGAAAAATCTTTTATGGCACAGCTTTAGCTTTTATTCTCTTCTGCCTAAGCAAACCCTTGTTAAGTCCAGTATCTGTTCTCTTCCCTCAGTGGAACTGAAGGGAAATTAATGTCTATCTTCTGCATACACCCACCTGTAACTATGTAAAGGACTAACTCATGATATGCCCTTTGTCTGATGCAACTTTCAAACAAGATTCAGAGTACAGGAAAAGTGGCGTATGCTATGGTAGCTGAAGAATCCCTATGAACTGCATGGGAGGACCTGTAATTAATGGTATCAAACCAGAAAAATCAAGGAAAAGCTCAATTTTTTGGACTTCATTAGCAAGTGAAAAGAAAGGAATAGAGGAAAAAACCCAATAGCCAGCAGGTTAGAAGCTAATTAGGAGCAGTGCTAAGGGATTGCTGAAGCTTGTGGGGTAGTTTAAAGCTTTTTAGTGCTACTATAAAAGTTTGTGTGCTGGCAAGTCTTCTGACAAAGGAAAACAAATCCTTGGGTAACGGTTGCTGTCAGCTGTGGGGATTCCTGACTGGAGGGACTCTAAACCTGCCTAGGAACATCTAACACTTGTTAAATCCTGTCTTTCAATTATTCTTTCAAGAGATTTTTGGGGAAGAGACTTGTCAAGGGTTCTGGCTGTGGTAGGAATATTCCTGATCAAGCAACTCCCGATCTTCAGGGATAGTTACCTCTAAAAACTTTTTTCAGCTAACTTATACTAGCAGATGTCATTTGTCCTAGTTCAGCACTTTATGTCTTAACCTGATCTAGTACTAGGCATCCTGAACTTGATTTACAGTCCCATGGAGTTATAGCTTGAGTCCTTCTGGTCTTGTTCATTCTCCATTTATACCTTAATGCTTCTAGTGTGGATTTCTACAGATCTCCATTTTCCAGAACTGAGTGCACAATTCAGCTTCCAGCTGGAACACTTGCACTTTTACAAAGGTTCTCTACAGTATCTACACCCCCATTCCTTCTAAAATTTCTGCAGCCTCTTTGACCTATACCTCTTGCATGGGAGATATCAAAAGCACAGATCTGTGAAAGGGTTAATGAGCTCAGGCAAAGTTAACAAGGGATGGGCAATAAATGGCTCCAGCTGTGTATAATTAACTGTAATACTGTGAAGTAAATGACTTTTATTGGCAAGCATGTCATAACTTCATTAAAAGTCATATTTACAGCCCTCTCACATGGAATGAGTACTTGTGTAGTCTGCAATTTAATGAGCACTCATTTTCACCTTGTTCCAATTATCTTCCACCCACCCCTCCCTCTCAGTGTGGGGAGCATGAAGATGAAATACAATGGGAGTGTAATTAAGGCTAGCACAGATTCTTTCAGGAAATGTTGTTCTATCTCAAACAATCATTTCTATTGCTTACTTCTAATAATACTTTTGTGTTTAAAACACATAATTTTCTTTGGTCCCTAAAGCATTATTTAAATAACAGTTATCAAAAAATAACTCTGTGGGAAAGATTTTCCAAGCCCAGAACCCCTGACAGCTGGGCACCTGAGATGCTGTGTCTAATGAGGTATGGTGACCTGACCAAGGCAGTGTACACAAGAGGAAATTAGTATCACTTAAAAGAGGAAATTAGCAACTTAGCTGAATTACATCTGTGCTGTGCGGACCAGTGGAAAGCCCACATGCTAGCCAAAGAAGGATCCTTTTCTCCTGCCAGAGGGAATTGCTCTGCACAGCCCTGTGCTGCTGCCTGCCATCCTGCTGTTGGCTCATGTAGACATGCAGTGAAAACGAGTTGAGTTGAAGTTCTTTGAGCCGTTGTGGTTGTACGTGTAGTAGGGAGGCACTTCTCATAGAAAAGTAGCTACCACAGCAGGAAGTCCAGATTTTCTTCTCTTCAGAGATTGCACAAGACTAGAGGTGTTTTTAAAGGAGAGGTAGTCTCTTCTAGCATTTTAAAAGCAGGCTTGCAACAACCCATCTTAATTTGGGACATGACTTGAGTTCTTGCCTAACTTACCAACATACAGTTCATTTTAGTTTTAGAAGAAATGGGACTACTTGCCAGGCTGTTAGCAAAACTGTATTCCTCTGGGCCAGATCCTGACTTCTTTTGGTCTAGATTTTTTCCATGAACTGTACAGTAAGTTTAACAAGACTTTTTTTTCAGTACCAGCTGTCTTGTCATAGTTCTTGACTGACGCAGATCAAACTTAATGGCCCAAGGCAATGCTGTGTGTGCACCCAGTCCAGTGGAGTTGTTGTCAGCTTTTCTGTAGACTTTACCAACTGCAGTCATTACCCTACAACTGCAGAGTCTCATTACAGCGTTCAAAGTGGAGACAAAATGCTGCTTGTAGCTGAGCAATCTTTGGAAAGAAGGTGTCTGTACCCGTCTGACAGATATGCTAACAATATCCCTTGGGATCTGCTCAGAGGTTCAGAATGAAATAAGGGTTATGGGAGATTAATTACTGGGCACTGTGAAAGTGACATGGTTAGAACCACATGATAAATATAATTTATCTCATGGCACGGTATAATAGCAGAGCAGTCACTGCCTGTTATTCGTACTGAACACACGTGTTACACTTACTGCTAAGGAAATGAATTAGAAATTAAAGATCAAGGACTAGATCCTTTGCAGATATAAATCAGCTGTGCAATTACAATTTATAGTAGCCAAGAACCAGATCTTTATAAGTGTGCCTTTATAAACAAAAGGAAACCTCAAGAGAGGTACTAGCACAGTTCTGCTCTGACTCGTTTCCTCGGCGCTAGGGTGTTCAAGGTTAGGTGTAAATGATGCACCAGTGAGGCGGCTCCTATCCGGCTTTGAACAGTTATTGGAGGTGGCCTTTAACACAGCAAAAATTAGTCGTACTGACAAAATAGGAACGTACTTTTCTCAGAAGTTAAGGCTGAAATCTGACTTTGGAAGGATTAGTAACATCTCAAACAACTATAGTTTTAGGGCAGGTTGTCTTCAAACTTGGCACACTTATTCTGTAGTGAGATTTCCATGTTGGGCGAAGAAACACTTGCAGCAGCTTCCTAGGAAGTATTGACATGCGAGTATACTTATTTCTGTGCTCTGTCACCAGGAATGTTTTCCCATTCATCTCCCATTTATTTCCCATCCATTTGTTTTCATAAGACTTAGTAGTTACTGTACAGTCTAGTTTGTAATTAAGATGCCCTCCTGCATACTTTACATCATGAATAACATTGATGTTTGTGTGATACAGTAATTGAAGAAATAGCAATGATTAATTCTTGCGATAAAATTTGTCCTCAGAACAATTGATTTTACTGTCAGAAATGTACAAGCTTCCTACAGAAATACTTTAACATAATTATTGTTATTAGTTTAAGCTTGTTGGGGGAGGGAAGAAATGAAGAAAAAAAATCAATTACTTTGTATTTATCACTAATCTGTTATGATCACTTTAATGCAGAGGAGTTATAACTCAAGGCATGTTTTTTCTAATTCATGAGCTATTTTAAAAGTTTACAGAAACTGTAAGGGCTGAAGAAACTGGCTATCATGAGAGGCGATTACAGCTACTGAGCTGTAGGGAATTTTTCTTTCTAATGCCTCTGTTTGTCAATGATGAATGAGGGTGGTGCCAGCAGCCTGGTTGTTTGAGCTCCTTGTTTGTCCACAATGGAGCTTCAACAATTGTTTTACTCTTATGCAGGTTCATGCGCTTGCTTGAGGCATTGTGAGGGAGGAGCATGATTTTTGGAAAACCCTTAAACTCAGAGCCCTGATTTTTGTTGTTCAGATAGTGAAAGTTAAATTGTTGAAATGATTGTATTGCCAACAGTTTTGCAAAATGGGCTTCTGCTGTAGGAGTTAAACTTATTTGAGGAGTTCAAATTCATTCCATTTGAACAGGATGACTAATAGGGAAAATTAAAGGAAGTCAGTCTTGCTGCTTGTATCCTTGGAGCACTTCATGTTCATGCATTGCTTTATTCTGGTAGGATATGGTTAGAGACCAAGATAGCACAGAATGTTCCTGCTTGCTCACGAGCTTGATGGGACAAGCTGATCAAGGCTTTCTTCCATTAATTTTCCTTGCAACTTCAACTTCAACTAGTAATTTAGGAAACTTGCCTTCTATGTTTTCACAGGTCTGCAGTCTAATCAGGGAAATAAACTACAGCAGCCAAAGCTCCAGCAGTGCATGAACCTTGGGTTGTAGCAAGTAGCAGTTATGTGCTGCTGGGGCAGGTATTAAGCTGATAAATCATGAGTATTCTGTGAGCAGACTTCTTAAAGAAGTGTCAGGAGCAGGAAGCACACTGGTGGAAGAAGGAATTTTCCTCTAATGGCCGCTGAAGGAGGTGTTTATTCGGAGCTGTGATCAGCGCTGGGCAGACCAGCACAGGAGTGCCTCTGTAAGGCTGCTGTTCTACTGTGGCATAGGATGCACTGCAGCTGACATGAGACCCCAAAATGATCTGTTTTTCCCTTGGGTGGTGAAAAATAAACTGTGTCTCTGAATTTTGTACTTAGGCAAAAACCCATTTTCCAGAAACTGAAACCAGAGAAGAGTTTTCCTGCTGCATTCCCTGCAGAAAACTTTCCTACATATGGGCTATGGAGCTGGGGCTCAGGAGGGTCAGTGCTCCGGCTTTGAGCAGAGTGTCTGATCCACTGGCTGCAGATTCCAGATGTGTGACACTTAACCATTGCTTCAGAGCAGAGCACACTTTTTCTGTGCTGCTAGTGAAGTTCCTCTGAAACTACCCCCAAAAGACAGAAGTTAGCTGTAACTTGACTGAATGAAATGACTGAATATTCTAGTAATGCCATATGTACCTGAAATATGTTGCATCCAACCCTTATTCAAAGAAATTAAGTATTATCTGTGTCCACAGGGAGGATTGTCACACTATGCATCTGTTTATTTGAACTAAATGTGTTGTTATACATTTAAGACCTTTGTGTGTTAGTACATGTTAACTGAGGCTAGTGCTTTATTTTCTTAAGTGACTCTTGTTAGTAATCCTTTTAACTGCAAGAACATTAAGCTGAAACCAATTATTTACTGAGTTGGTGAAATGTGCCCTCTATCCTCTTGGTAATAAAAGAGCCTACAAGGTGTTCAAGTTGTTATTGTCCCTGTCAGAACTCCTTTCCAGAATGTAAATCTATGGCTGGTTTTACAGTGCTGACCACAGAGATTCTGTGGCTAATCAATATTCTGTGGGCAATGAGCCCATGATAAGGCCAAACTGAGTAATGAGAAAAACAAAACATACAAACTTGATGCTCTGAAGTTTCACTGTCAGTGTAAAGATTTAGGGTGCTGCGATTGACCTACAAATATTTCAGACCTTTATAACATTAATGTCTGGACAGCCCTGTTGAAATGCATTGGCAAGAACATGGTGACTACAACAAAAGAAAAATCCTTGACTACTGGAATGATATGCTGTGGCACCAGCTAATTATTGCAGTTATTCTTTTCAGTAACAAAACAATGCAGCAGCATACTGATGTGTTTTTGTAGACATTACACCACCACATACACGGTCACCCTAACGAGTCTGTCCAGCTGCACGCAACCTGCGTACTTTGCTTGCTGAACCTGCAGTGACTGCATGAATACGCTGCCCCGAACGACACATTTGTATTACGATAATGTGCAGAACTTGAAAATGCACTTGCTAGAGTTTAATGAATGTGTCCCAGTTGAAAATAATTAATTCTGCTTTCAGGGATTGATTTGGACCACAGGATCAGTAGGGTAGCAAAGGCTGCTACCTTTGGTCCTGAAAACAATTTTCCTGGTGATGAAGATTAATCCCTCTGTACTGTGTTGGTGAAATAACAACATGATCATAAAGCATAAGAGAACAAGGAGGAGTTGACAAAGTATGTCTTTGCAATCTATTATGGCAATTAATCAGGTTGCTGACTGAGGAAACTTTTTCAACGCTCATTTTTCAGTCTTTAAAACTTTAATGCATAAGGGGAAGAAAAAAAAAACCCAGCTAGTTAAATGCTGTGCACAATTTTTTGCATGTAAGCCACCTAGCAAAGCAATCTTAAGGACAACTGTTAACTTGATGGGAGCTCTGTGAGACCACAGAAGAATGATCCAGTGGTTAACGTGATAAACTGGGACTCCAGACCTACTTGCAATTCCTAGCTTCTCCCTGGGTATCTGTGGCTCCATCTAAATTATGATACTAATTGCTGTAGTGCATGTGATGTTTATCTTGCTCAGATTGAGAAAATTATTCTGGTTCATGGAGGAACTCCTTGTACATTAAAGATTAACATGTGCTGAAGGACTCAATTTCTCTGCTTTTTGGTGTTATAACAGGACATGTAGTACCCAGGTGAGAAACATCGTGCATCCCAACAAAGAGGAAGTCAGGTCAAAAGGCAAGGAGGCCTGCTAGGATGAACAAGGAGCTCCTGGACAAAGTCAAACACTAGAAGGTTGCCTACAGAGGGTGGAAGCAAGGACTGGTAGCCTGGGAGGAATACAGAGAAATTGTGCAAGCAGCTAGGGATCAGATTGGAAAGCCAAAGCACTGATAGAATTAGATCTGGCCAGGGATGTCATGGGCAACAGGAAAAGCTTTTTTAGGTACCTTGGGGATAAAAGGAAGACTAAGAAAGATATGGGCCCTCTCTGGAAGGAAGCAGGAGACCTGGTTACCTGGGACGTGGAGAAGGCTGAAATACTCAATTTCATTTTTTGCCTCAGTCTTCACTGGCAAGTGCTCTAGCCACACCAGCCAAGTTACAGAAGGCAAAGGCAGGGACTGGCAGAATGAAGAACTGCCCACTGTAGAAGATCAGATTTGAGACTGTCTAAGGAACCTGAAGGTGCACAAGCCCATGGGACCTGATGGAATGCATCTGTGGGTCTTGAGGAACTGGTGGATGAAGCTGCTAAGCTGTATTTGAGGAAAATGTCAGTCCAGTGAGGTTCCTGCTGATTGGAAAAGGGGAAACATAACCCCCATTTTTAAAAAGGAAGACCTGGGGAACTACAGGCCAGTCAGCCTCACCTCTGTGCCTGGGAAGATCATGGAGCAGATCCTTCTGAAAACTATGCGAAGGCACATGAAAATAAGGAGGTGACTGGTGACAGCCAACACGGCTTCACTAAGGGCAAATCGTGCCTGACCAGTTTGGTGGCCTTTGGGGCTACAGCATTGGTGGATTTGGGAAGAGTAACTGATGTCATCTACCTGGACTTGTGCAAAGCATTTGGCGCTGTTCCACACAACATCCGTGTCTCTAAACTGGAGAGACATGGATCTGATGAATGGACCACTCGGGGGACAAGGAATTGGCTGGATGGCCGCACTCAGAGTTGTGGTCAATAGCTTGATGTTCAAGTGGTGACTACTGGTGTTCCTCAGAGGTTGGTACTGGAACTGGTGCCATTTAACATCTTTGTTGGCAACATGGACAGTGGGATTGAGGGCACCCTCAGAAAGTTTTTTGATGATACCAAGCTGTGTGGTGCAGTTGACACGCTGGAGGGGAGGGACGCTGTCCAGAGGGACCTTGACAGGCTGGAGAAGTGGGCCTGTGCAAACCTCATGAAGTTCAACCAGGCCAAATGCAAGGTCCTGCACATGAGTTGGGGCAATCTCAAGCACAAATACAGACTGGGCAGAGAATGGATGGAGAGCAGCCCTGAGAAGAAGGACTTGGGAGTGCTGGTGGACCAGAAGCTCAATGTGAGCCAATCATGCAATTCTAAAATGGGTCATCACCTGTCTTGTTAAACAAAAATATTCATCTTCTATAAGCAGTGCAATTTATCTTATGGTGGGGAGGAAGGGAGAGAGAGCACATATAGGAAATCAAAATCCAGGAATACTCAAAAGAGTGTCCCCAAATGCCTTTCTTAGCTTAGTGGACCTCCAGAGACATCTGCATATCCTAAAAGAACTCACAATTTCCTGAAGCAGGCAAATCATACATACCAGGAAGTTAAGCTTTTTTTTGCAAGTTACACTGCTTTCCTGAGCTCAGTTCACCACTTGCTTCTGACTCCTGGGAAATGCAAGGAGATGCAACTGAACTTAGCCAGTGAGAATTTGCTGGTTTTGGTGTCTTACTCTGTGGATAAAAACCATACAGACAGTATCGCATCCTGGGTAACCAGGGGTGACTGGAAGAGCCGCTGGGACCTGCCCTGCGGTGTAGGTTCCCTGGGAAGGCAACTGCAGGCTCTTTTCCCTGTAACTAAAATAGAGCTGACAGAGGTGTAAGTGATACCAGTGATTTATCCTGATACTGTGCACGGGACTGGGTTCCAGAGTCTGAAAAACAGCTGCTTGTCCTTGAGCAAAACAGAACTCTTGAGGGCGAGCAAACGAGCTCCCAGCTGTGAGGAAGCACATGACTGCACACCCAGAGATGCACAGCACGAGGAGAGCGGTACTGGGAAGCAGAGCGGTACCGGGAAGCAGAGGTGGGAGTACAGCCAATGCTTTCTGGTATCCAGTACTTATCTGGATTATTCAGACAGATGCCTTTGGCTGCTTTAAAAGCTGACTTTCCTGCAGCTGGCTCCGTGGTGTAAGGAGCTGCCTGTCTCCTGGCAGCAGACCCCTGGGGGAAGGGAGGCGGGGGGCACCACCTCTGCCCGGGCTCACTCCCTAGCAGCTTGGAATGCGACAAACTGAGAGCAGCCCAGCCTGGCCGCTGTCGCCTGCGGTACGGCAGCCCACAGTACCATCTGCTGGCTGACACCACCTCTGCGCTGATGTTTCATCTTTCTTGATATTAGTAGGGCAATGTTCCATGCCAAATTATCCTCAAACCACAGGAGAGAGAGCTCTCCAGCTATGGGAAAATATGCGTTTTGACACGCTGCTTTGAGGGGACTGGGGGATAGAATTGTATCTATCTGGAAGACTTCCGACGGGTGTGAATTGTCGGGCACTACGTCGTTTTGAGGAAGCAAGTTAGCACTATGCAAATACAGCAACCTCGTTCAATAATGACTTAATGGCCCATCATATTTAACTGGCTCTTTACTATAATTGTTTAAAGAACTTAATGGATTTTTTTTTTTTGTACTTAATTATTTAATTTTTAATTATGGATTAGTGAGATGATAAAGCAAATGAGGGATAGAGTACTCCATTTGATCTGCCCTTATGCAGTACAGCAGCCCTAAAAGGGACATATCTACTCTGAGAATTCAGCGGGGTATGGAGCATGCGTGCATTCTTTTTTCCCGCTCCCCTTTACTTGTCCTGAGGAGTAGTTCTATCTTTAGAGCTTTTCAATGGATTTTTAGTATTGCAATGGTTTAGTCTGTCTTCAAGTTGGGCATTGGTTACTTTGGATATGCTCACAAATCTTCTTTGCATCCAGGATGGTTGAAAATTGTTTTGAAACTTCTCAGTATGGCTCCATGTTATAGTATTAGGCATGTTTAGCTTCCAGTAGGAAGGACGATGAGGGAAGCAGAATAAAATCTCTTAAATTTTCACTGAAATTACCAAATATGAATGTTAAAGATCCAGGCTTCACTGTGAAAAGATAAGAGTTCCACTATAATGCCCTACCAAAAGCAGGGGTGTGTTTTATGGTCAACTGGCTTGTCCACATGTTATGATCATGTAATGCTTAATGATCTTCAGCTATGTACAATAATTTACTATTTGTTCTGGTTTTGGGAGGGATAGAGTTATTTTCTTCCTAGCAGCTGGTATAGTGCTATAATTTGGATTTAGAATTAGAATAATGTTAACACGCTGTTTTAGTTGTTGCTAAGTAGTGCCTACACTAAGTCAAGGATTTCTCAGCTTCTCTTGCCCTGCCAGTGAGGAAGCTGGAGGTACATAAGAAGCTGGGAGGGGGCACAGCCAGGACAGCTGGCCCAGCCTGGCCAAAGGGATATTCCATGCTGTATGGCGTCATGCTCAGCATATAAACTGGGAGAAGTTGACGGGGGGGCAGCAATCACTGCTCAGGTACTGACTGGGCATCAGTTGGTGGATGGTGAGTGGTTCCATCACTTATTTTTCTTGGCTTTTGTTTCCTTCTCTTTTTGTCTTCCTTTTTATTACAACTTATTAGTATTATTTTATTTCAGTTATTAAACTGTACTGATTTCAACCCATGCATTTTCTTACTTTTACCCTTTCAATTCTCTCCCATCCCACCAGAGGAGGAAGGTGAGCGAGTGATTGTGTGGTACTTAGTGGCAGACTGGGGTTAAACTGCAGTGCTATTACAGGACTGCACACATCTAAAATGATTAAGGTTTCATACTAATTTAGCCCAACAGAACAGAAGAGACTTGATTTTCTTTGGCTGTGAGGAATCCTTACTTCCCATCTACTATGTGTCCATGAAATAGCTGTACTTACATCAGGAGTGACACAAGTGTAATTCTTAATGCAAAATGTCTGTGTGCCTTAAGCCACAAAACAAGGACTTGTGAATTCTCCCTTCTGCATCAGAGTATTTGCAGCTTTCAGGTAATTTAACTCCATGTTTAGCTCTGCAAAAGAATTTCTGATTTGATTTTTGCATGGTAATGCTTTGCTGTTGTATTCAAATTGCCGTACTATCTGTGAGAGTATTTCTGCAGCGCATTTTTAGACATTTTATCATTATTCTTAATTTAAAATGTCAGCCTTGTTCTGACAAATCTTGTGTGCTTGGTTTGAACAGCTTTACAAGTGTCAGGCTGGAGTTGTCAGAAATAGCGATGAAACTTGCATCTTTTGTTTCCTAAGAGAGCAAGCATAAAAGATTTTTATGTAGAATGACTGGATTGAACTGGAAATGCAAACTTCAGGTTATTCCTACACATCAGGATTTCTCCAAAGTCAAGTCTAGGAAAGGCTATTTTACTGCAATCCAGAATGATGGGATTCAACTTGTCAGCAGGCTTTTAAGCAAATAGTGTTCTTTCTGTCTCAAATGCATCTCTCCTGATAATGCTTTCCTTTGACTTTGTCTTTTATATCTGCCTGAGCAAGGAGATGGGCATTCTTGTAAGGGGCCATGACAAGAGTAAATGTGGATGGCTCTCTTCCAGTCAAGTTCCTGTTCCAGGACTTGTCACAATGTTCTCCAAGTACATGAAGAAAAAAAAAAAAAAAGGTAAGAACTAAATCCTGGTAGGGAGAGAGTTGTGAACAATGAGATCTAGTGCACAAAACTAAGTTTCTTCTGTTTCTAGTTCCTACACTTCTTCAAACTGAGCACTTAAAGACACCAGTGGTGTCAAGAAGGTATTCCCCTACTGTTTTAGCTTGGAGTTCCAGCGTCCCCTCAGGCATCAGGTACTAGCCATGGCTGGAGTCAGCATAATACCTTCACGGGTTGTTGAGTCAATGTAGCTTGGCAAAATCCTGCGTCCTTAAATACGTAGTCCAGTTCACCTCCATGCAATAATGCTTGTGTGTCAAAGTTGGTTACTAGAGCGTACGGGAAGTTGGAATTGAAAATCTGCCACAAGACTAGGAGAAAACCCCGTTAGGGAGCATAGGCTTTTGGAATGAATGTGACGTTAGCTGTTGCCTGCACAAGGAACTCTCATTTTCATGCAGGGGAAGGGTGTGCTTTCTCTTCAGCCAGAAGAAACTTCTGGTCTTCTATTTCACTGTAGTCCTCTGGAAACCCTTAACGGAGTGTAAGATGCAAATAAAGTGTTTCCAATTAGGAGCAATGAATAGTATTAGTGATGCACTCTGAAATCTATCTATCAAACAATTTAGTGTGGAGATGCAAATAAACAATATTCAGTGAAAATGTTCTGATTCTTTAAAAAAAAATTGTCTGAAATTTAAAGTCTCTCTTCCCTTGTTTTCCCCACTGAACTGCATTTACAATAGAGAAGCTGATCTAGACAATAAGAGCTTGCTAAGAAAAACAAATCAAAATATAAAGCAATTTAAAAATCAGTGCAATTTCCTCCGTTTGCCCTGGTTGTTGATCCTCAAGGGATAGCTGTACTTTCTGATCAGTACCAATACAAAATTCATATTTGTCTGGCCTATCATGTGCAAGTAATGCATAATCCCTCAGGTTAGAGTGAAAAGCCAAGTCAAATATTACTGGAGACCTTTCAATTTTGAAAGGTTTCAGAAATAAGCACAACACAAACACATGAAGGGATCCAATTAGATGTAAACAAACTGTTATTGCAGTCTCCTCCTCAGAAAACAAAATTAGATTGCCAATGGGATTACTTTTGGATTACTTGGATTAAGCATTGCATTCAGAGGCTTATGAAGTACCTGGAATTTTTTTTTTTTTTTTTTTTTTTTTTCCTCCCCTGCATCTTCAAATTGTAAAACTCAGTTATACAGGGCTTGCAGGCTTCCATCATGTGTAAGGTGCTCCTGCATGGTCTGAAGTGCCACGTATTCCTTGGAACAGATGTTGCACTAGTAAAATGTGGTTCCTGGAGATAAGGAAGTGGTTAATCTATCTGTAAAGACTATGTAATACTCAGCTTGCTGAGTAACATGAAAGTTAATTAAAGTAACTCTATAGACATAAAGAAATACAAAATTAAAGCTCTCCCCTTCTGATAAAGTACTGAAATCACTAACTGGCCTTGGGGCAGGTATGTCTCCTTTCTTTGCGTGTGGAGTGCCTAGATATAGAGAAATCCCAGGGTAAGTGATTTAGCTGTTGTCTCTCCATTGCCATTTAGTAGAACCAAACAGTGGAAACGAAAGTAAAATGTTAAAAAAAAAAAAAAAGAAATGGTGGCAGTCTCATTGAGGATAGGAATGTAGATATACTGAGTCCTTTCCCCTGAGGCAACTCTGCTTTGGTTAGCACAGATCTGGTACAGTTACAATGGCAGTGGCCCAGTGGAATCTGGGACTCTGCTTCAACTGCAAGGGATTCAAATAATTCATATGCTTCTACTGTCTCATTGATTGGCTTGTGTCAGATCTAAACACAAATCTGTCCTGCAAGAATCTCTGACAGAAACAGTTCGTGGTTGCTTTTTTTCTCCATTGGTGTCTATTACATCACAAATATTGAAGTAGTAAATGTGATGAAGATATGGTCAGAATAACCTCTTAGGTTTTTTTTTTTTAAATGGCTGGTAGTTCTGCTGGTGACATTCAGCTCACTGCATTGAGATTCTCTTCAAGAAAAGGCAAAGAGAAGGGAACTTGTCTAAAATACCCAATGTTGCTGAAAACAGAGTCCTTAACAGCAAAAGCTGTCAGCATTGTGGGGCTTCTCATTCATACTGTACAGGTCCAGTTCTTCTGGGCAGCTGTGAAATGACTCCTACTGGAACAGCAGTGATCACTAATGGTGCAATGAGGATGACACCCCAGCCTTTGGATATTACAACTGGAAGAGTTCCCAACCAAAGTAAGCAATGCAATATCCCCTTCAGCTATCCCAGAAGCCTGAACCGTGCTTGCTAATCCTCTTTCTTATTGTTTCAAAATATGATGGATTCTCACTGATACACGTATAAAATATGCTTGTATTTCAACATAAAGTTTAAGAACAGAAGATCTTTAGAATTACTTTGCCCTGGCTGCTGACAATAAATTGTCTTTTCTCTTAAGTAGGAATGAAGTGGCGTAAGATAATTATGACCCATTTGACCTGGACAAAAACTGATGTTGCATCACTTATCTTCTCTGATGAGAAAGAATGAAGAAAAAAAATGACCAAATGCTTGTTCCATTTCTGAAAGTCATCTATGTATTAGTGCCAGTAGGACTATTGATTTTTTCTTTTCTTGACTTTTTTGTTTTCGGGAAGTAAGACTCCGTTTCATTCAAGTTACATGAAAATAAAAGATGAGAAAAGCCCTGCTGCATTTCTGATGTGATTAACAAAGTTTAGGCTGAGCTTGTTGCTGTGAATAGAACAGTAACACAACCAAAAGGAGAGATGGAGTTGTGCCAGCTAGAGTACCTTTCTTTTTTTATATATAATTTTTTTCTCCTTATTTTGGCGTCCTCACGGAAGCCTCTCTTTGTGGAGCTGAACTGGGAACCTGAATGATGAGTTCAGATTCACAGATCAATGGTGAATGATGCTGGGGAATTATGTAGAAAAATGACATTTTCTTACAGGAGTGAAAATGAGGGTTAACTCATATTTTTTCCTCTTGATATTGTCTTAAGTAATACTGTTTCCTTGGGTGGTGTGGAGCTGAGGAATAATGGAGTGAATCAGAATTTTAATATTATTAAAACCTATTGATGCTACTGATTAATTATTACTAGTGCTGATGGGAAGGCCAGACTCTATAAGCTAGTTTAATTATTTTCCAGTTAGTGTTAATCTCAGTTAATGAAAACTCTCAAAGCCAGAAAAGAGATGACACAAGCAATGACTGTTATGCATGAGTCTCTCTTAATCTATAAAACATCAAAGATGTCATTGCAAGTATCTTTGCTTTGCTTGTATTTTATTTTTTAAATGATCAAAACACTTTGTTCTCAAGTTCTTGATGAATCAGTGTATGACAGTTCAGAGATGATGACTTTTCTTAAAGAAATGAAATACAGTGACTCAGGTGCAAGCCTCTCCACAAGCCATGGGTGTCTAGGAAATGATATGATGCTTTGTTACATGTATCTGCATGATACGTGTCAGGAGAAACAAGCCATTTGAACTGAGAACAAGTCCTGATCCTGAAATGTGTTCACATGCCTAAACTCAAAATCAGCAAAAGTTGAAGTACCTAAGTACCTTTGACAAACAGCCTGAATGACCAGCCTCAAGTCGTCTAAGAAATCCAGTCCAGCAGGGACTCATGAATTGCATCCAGTGGTTTTAAAGCTGCAAAGTGTGCCTAGCTGTTTGACCACTGATGCTAGTGAGAAGATAATCAATACAAAGATTGGCTTCAAGTCTAATAAACGGGCCAGTGAGGTAGAGCTTGGTCTGGTCCTATTTTATAAATATGTGAAGGCCACAAGAGCTAAAGCAAAATACTGAAGTAAGCGTATCTGACTACGCTGCATTGATCAGAGCCTGGTAGCGCAGTGAAAGAGAAGCTGGTGATAGCTGGTGATAGCAGCAATATCTAGAGAAAACCACAGTGCTTTAAAGTAATTATTAATATATGCCACACAGCGCAAACAGCATACACCTGTCTGGGGAAAAAATCTCTGTACAGAAAAAGAGCATAAGGGCGGAACTTTTATTCTATTGTGAGTGAAATAAGACAAAGGGCACATTTCTACTAAAGCTTGCTGAGCAATGTATAGAGACCTGACTTGGGACATCCTAGCCTTGCTGTCACGCAAAGAACCTGTACTGTGGTTCCTGTGACTGACACAACGCTTTCGAGGGTTTTACTCTTTGGCTGCAGCAGACCAGATATTGTTGCCGAAGTCTTTATTTCCTCCTTCTGAGCACAGTGGCAGTAGTTCCTACAATGCAGAGTGGCTTGGAAGGAGTCACCAAGGGCATGAGTCTGTGGTGCTCTGAGGTGTCCCTTGTAGAGCTGCAGGTTTATCTTAACCCCAAACTTGGTGCTTATCTCTTAGGTCTCCTTTCTGACCCTCATGAACTCACTGAGTATACTTGTTCTGCCCCAGCCAAGGTTCCATGCATAAACACTCAAACCAAAAATTAACTGAAACGTTTTCCAACTTCATCAAGGTTTGGATTACATAGATCCTGGTTGATTTTGCTGTTGACAGCAAGGATTGATCTTAGATTACCTAAGAGATTTGGGAAAACTTCCTTTGCTGAAAGACTTCTGAGAGATTCCCATCTGCTCAGCACCAAAAAAAAAAAAGCGTATAGATGAGCTTAGCAACCACTTTGCTACACTGGTCAGAGTTTTTTCAAATAGATGCTGAATACACCTGCACGCTCTGACTGGCAGACAGGGAGCAGCCCTCTCTATCTTATTCTGTTTTCTCAGAACAGCCTTAGAATATTGATGGAGAGGGGAAAAGCATCTTCAGGTGTGGTGTTTAATAGCTGGTATCAGTTATCACCCCATTGTGAGAGCTTAGACTTGATGGCCCAGTTGACCCTTCCAGTGTAATGTTTCTCCATTGCTTTGTAAATAATTTTGTGCTGTAAGCTAACTGAGGCTGCCACAGTTCTCATTTTGAACATTTTCTTGCTTTTTGCAGGAACCTTTACTAGATTCTTCTACATTTTTAAAATGAAGGCTGATCTATTTGCTGAAACACTGTCTCAGTGAGAACAGCTGGTTTAGAAATTTCTCTTTGGGAAAAAAAAAAAATTAATAGGCCTAATTTTGAGCACTCCTGGCAGATCTGTCATCTGTTTCTCAGCCCAAATGACAAGTGAGTTATACAGTGGGGCTTTGCAAAGTTCAAACCATATTGTATAGCAGATGCTATGATGCTATTATTCAGTAAGTCCACACAGACTCCCCGTTGAAGTCTCCTTCCCTCATGCCAATTTATGACCAGCTCTCTCTTTGCAGTGTTACATTACGACTACATTAATCCTAAAGATGCATTAACCCCACCTTTGGCTTTACAAGTTTTTCTGAAGTTCAGCTCTCTACCCCTCTCACCATCGTCATGCAGTGGATTTGTTCTACGCTGTCTTGTTATTAGCTCCAAGGAGGACACTTTGTGTTTCAACATTTTCCCTTTAATTCACTAGTTCTGATGTTTCCGGATTTAGTTTGCCTATAAATCTCACAGCAGCAGTAGCATCCTTAGAAGGCAGTGGTAGTTCTCCTTTCTGTTGTATCTCATTTCCTAGTCAATCCTGCCTTAAAATTGTTTGGTGCTTCTCCATATATAAAATACCAGCTGGTGTCTGTGGTCATTATTTCAAATCTGTGAAACTACTGATACTTGGTTTAATGTGCACCTAGGAGTTGTTATCCTTTGGTTCTCCAAATCTGGTTATTTGCTTACCCTGGGTGGCTCTCAGTTTTCTGGTACCTTTGTTGCTCCCCTACAAATACTGTGATCATAGTGACAGGCTGCCTTTCTTGAGTGTGTTGAGATCTAGAGCTAAAAAGAATTGGCATCCTGATGACCCTGCACTTGCAGAAAGCTCACATTACAATTGATAACACGAACCTTCTCTACATCTTGCTGTAATAAATATATTTGGAAGTTTGTTTGGGGTGCATGTCTAAATGTTACCAAGACACAACGTTGAACTGAGTCATCTTGACCAGAAGCAGGAATCAAAAATGAAAAATAAACTTAACTGAATGTTGAAGTTTTGATTAAGAATTGACCTGAATTTCCCCAGAGGTGTCACTTAGTCTGTGACTCTCTGAACTGCATCACCCATTCCTAATTGAATCTGTGTACCAACACTTACAGCTGAAACTTAACACACCGACCTCCAGTTGATCTCAAGAATTGTATTATCCTATCCATTTCCTAGCAGATTACAGTGCTTTGCAGGAATGCATTAATCTATCAGATCTTTCTCATTATGGATTTCTTATAGGGCTTTTAGCTCCAAATGAGCTTTGAGGCCAACGAAATCTCTGATGGAGCTGTAGTCTCCCTCACTGCATGAAATGAAATGTGCATCTTCCGTTCTATAACGTGAGAACAGGTTTGATTTTGAGTTAGGCAGCAATAGCCACAGATTACTGTAGCTGAGATGGAAAGACTCAGAATTACTAAATCACAAATTGGCTCAGGCTCTGTAGCAGTGCTGGTATGATAAAAAAAATTATTGACTTTGACTATGTTTAATATTCACTTTCTTCTTTTCCTCCACAAAATCACCCATAGGGGAATTCTCAAGGTATTCCTGGCAGTCTGAAACTCTCCCTGAGTAATTATCAGGATGTGCACTAACATAAATACTGTCCTTCCAAGGGAGACGTGAATCTTCTCTGATCAGCTCTTGGCATCCTTAGGATTCTGGGAATATTTAAAAGGCGTAAGTCCCAAATTAACTATGTAGATTGATTTAGGACCCACTTTATATATCTGCTCCAGCTAGCAGTGTCAGCTTTGTTGCTGACAGCAAAAGCAGTTTCTACATTGGCATGAATGGATCCAATGCCATTTAGGGAAACAGCGGTGGAGGGGACCTTAGCCTGTCTCAGTATTGGTTCAGGCAAATGCACCAGCCCAACACTGATGTTCTTTGCTGGAAATTAAGAGCATGAAGGCTGCTCATTTCCCAGTGCTTTAAAGTTGCACAGTTCCTCTGAAATTGATCCCACATGGGGCTGAACTCCTGAGAAGATGGGAAGGATCTGCACCTTTTCATTAACATCTCACCTCTTTAGGGTAAAGGCTTTAAGCTAATAGTAACAATATTGAAAGCTCACAGGAATTAAGTTGTAAGCATCTGAGCATCTATGTATGCCATCCTGTAGATGGCAGAAGACCAGCTGAGTATTTTTTCCACATTGCTGAAGTACTGTACGAGCAGATAGGCTACAGATCTGCCTTTGAGACACTCTCATGAGACCCTGCATGAGAAAGTAGCTGTTCTCAATGTTCCCACATGTGTCACATGAACATATCTATTCTGTGCTTCCCACTGTACATCCAACCAACTCTAGAGGAGCTTGGCCAGTCCTCCCTGCCATCTGTAGCTTGCAGTGGCACCTTGGTAACACACTCCATTTTCCCCTTTGAGATAGTGAGGTCTGTTCAATACAATTGGTAGATGTCACAAGAGGAGAATTAGGCTGTAGCCCGAGGAGCATCATCATTCAAATGCAGCAGGACCGCTTTTCAGAGGTATAAATGAGCCTTTGCAGTGGGGGCTGGGGTTCTAAATGGTCTCTGAACCTTTGAAAGCTACTGCCTTCTCATTCCACCACATTAACTTTAGTCTCCTGGATGGAAATAATGTAGTATTTTGAAAAAAACAATTTCACCTTCATATGGTGAGGCCTGGAGGAATGCTAACTATTGCTATTAATACAAAATAATATATCTGACAGACAGCAAAGTATTGGCAATGCACAACATGATATATGCTGTGTGTAGTAACACAACCAGGTGTGATGGCCATCCTTTTCAGGGGTCCATTTGGCAGGTCACGTTTCACCTTATTTTTTAGCAGGATAGCAGTCTTGTGCTTTACTGGCTCTGGTCATGCAGCATGACTAGATTTGAATCATTCTCCATGAGATATTCCCAAGCTTTGCAACTGGTTTAAATGAAAAACTCAAAGCAATAACAATTTATAAACTTCTAAGTCAGAGCTATAAATCCTTCTCAGCTTGTTAAGTTAACAGAGGCATTGTGCTGTGAAAAGGGACCAAATTGAAAAACTCAGCAAGACAGATCTTAGCAGGTTCTACTACTAAAGTCTCTTAAGTAGGTCAACATGGAGAGCAAAATATACTTGACTTCTGCTGGAGGCAGGAGGAGATACATTCTTCACATTTCCTTTTCGGCTGCCATTTCACCTACTTCTTCTGGCTCTTCTTTGCTACCGTGCTGGAGTGGTTGTGTTCATGAGTCTAGCAGGAAAGCAATCATCTGGAATATTGCTGAAGAACAGATGTAGGACATCTGAAGCAGCCCAGAGAAGTTGCACTTCTGATTACCCTGGGTTACTCTAGCTTCTCAATGTGAGTTTAGATTGCTTTAAACAAGTTACATTGCTCTAGCTTTCACTACATAGGCTAAAACTAATATAAAAATGTCCAGCTACGAAGCCGTAGCATTTTAACTAAACAACGGAGAGTATGATTTTTATAGTGAAATGAGCTCCTGTTTGTGCATAGGTAAGGTCTAAGTGTGGCTGAGGTCTTTGTGGCTGAAGTGAAAAAACAGCACTCTAAGCATTAACTGGAGCAAATTCCTACCTTCTGTTCATCAAGCATAGAGACTCTTCGTGATGTCTTGCAAAAGAGCAGGGTGCAGCACTTAATAAATGGGAAAAGTAATCCTCTTGTCTATCTCTGAGTGCCCTTCTGCTGCTGCCAGAATATCCTCCAAACCAGCCAGTGGTTTTGACTCTTGTATGAAAAGGAAGGAAAGTCCAGGAGTTGTTATGTCATGGAAACCTGTCAAATCGTGAGGAAAGAAGGTTGCTGTGTGCACAGAGCTGCATGTTTTAAATTAAGCATCTCTCCTTTAGCTTGCTTTTCATAACACTACCTGCTTAGCATGGACATCAAGATCTTACATTCTGCTGAGCCTCTCATCAAACTGACAGGCCCACTCATCACCCGGGTAATGTTTATCACAATCCTGTATCCCAGGCAGGGTTCAGCTGCTCCACATTGCAGCTGGCTGTCCCGACATGAAAGTTCCAAGATGTATTCCACACCACCTTCCTATGGACTTGCTGTGCCACAAAGGCCATGGGAAGCTGGTCTTACTACTTATGTGAAGAGAGCTCTGCAGCCTGATCAGCTGAGATGCAAAACAGCGGAGTGGCTGTTCCGCGGTGAAGCAGCTGCTCAGCACAAGTGTGTGCCCCGCGCTCTGCTTATCTCCATCAGGGCACAGATGGAGACAGGTTCTGTGTGGAAGTGAGCTGTGCAGGCACTCCAGCATGGGAGGGCTATAGCACTGTGTGAGTTACTGAATTTATATTTCAGGAAGAAATCAGAAAAAAATAACAATACCTATTAGATCAGAAATACTATTTTTTCCATTATTTTTTCTTCTTGAAGCAGAAGGGAAAATAATCTATCCTTCTACTGAAGTGAATAAAACTTCCCATTCAGTGCTGATACTTTGCTTTAGTTTGGAGTTTTCCAATTTAAAACAGTATTTCCCATGATGTTAACTGAAACATAGTGCAAAGAGGTATGTCCTGTTTGTCTTTTATGTAAAATATAGTATAAGCAGGTACATCCACCCAGCACTGCTCCTGAAATTTAAACTTAATTGGCCTCCTTTATTTCTCTCCTGAATCTGATTTGAGAAAGATGTCTAGCACTGTCATACGGATACAGTATGTTGGAGACAATTAAGTAGGGATAACAATATGAATAAAAAGTGTCCTTTTCAGACATTCAGTTGCTGATCTACATCTGTGCAAAAGATCAGACTCACAGCAATGGAAGACGTTAGGAATATGAACGTGAACTGTTCTGGATCTGTTTTCAGGAGTGCCTAATGGTTCCCCCCCACCCCCCGCCCCCTTCTCATTTTGAGTGCCCATTTTAAAATAATAAAGCTGGAAAGGTAGATATACTATCTAGCTTTATGATAAGTAGCTATACAACTTCATTAAAAATAGCTCTGAGGAATCACACACCTCTCGGCTCCCAAGCTTTGCCTTGAAAAGCTCTTTTTCCCTCCCTGGGCTGTGATGCTTGTATTTTTAAAGACAGTTTTTCTTGAAATCTAAAAGCAGAAATGAAAATAAGCAAAATTGAGGGTTTTCCCTTCTGGAGTCAGCTAAAAAGATTGATGAAATAACAGATAGTCTCTAACAAAACAGCAAGTCCACCTGTTGGGAAAGACACATCCATTCAAAGGGTACAACAGCAAGACTGATGCATTTTAAACACACTCCCAACTGGTTTGGCACTAACAAATTAGACTTGTCACATTCTCCTAACAGTTTCAGTGAGAACATTAACAATGTTAGTGGTCTATGGTCTCAGCAGGAGAAAGAAATTGGAGTCTAGTTCCAGGAAAGCACAGAACGGGTTGCAATTCCTTGTTCTTGAGACTGCAGGGTTTTCAAAAAAACACATAATGTAAGCAATTGCTCAGTTTGGAAATGTGGAATAAATGGTAGCCATTATGCCCTGGATCATATAATTGTGTCAGCATATGCGTAACTTGACTCACTTGGTACCAGATTTCCAAAATACACCAGCTCCTTTCTGAACAATCACATTAAGGGCTAGAAGACCTTGGCACCCAGCTTTGGATTCTGAGTTATTATGGAAAATTTGGGCTTTGCATACATCCATATGTGGTTTTTAATTGACGGTACTGAATCAGTCGGTGTGTTTACATGTATGTATGCATGTGAAAACAAGGAAAAAGGGCAGGGTGAATTGTTGCAAACTCTTATGGAATTAGTGTTTAGCCTGTCTTAATGCAGGTTTCCGCCAAGTTCTTTTTAAGGAGATACATGTTTGGTTTTTTTTTTTCCAAATCCAAATGTTTATCAAGAAAACATACTGTTAGCATGGATTACTAGAGTTATGTAAGTAAAATAATGTTAACAGTATAAAAGAGTCAAAACAAAAACATATTTTATTTGTTTTGAGCTTTCATGACACATGTTCCTCAATTTCCCCAGATATTGAAGAGCATTAATAAAATAGAGCTGTCTCCTAAGGGGAGTAACATACCTGACAGGCTCTGAGATCCACCCCTGAAGAACTCTACTGGGATACATTTCCCATTCAGGGGAACATCCCTGTTGGACAATTCTAGGGCTCTCTTGTAAAAAGCAGAGTAATCTTGCTAGTGTCTTACCACAGGACAGAACACACGAGGCTCCTTCACAGGTGTTTGTGTAAGACCTACTATAGTGGGAATCTCACTGCGATGTTGTAGGCACAGAATAATGGTAAAAATCCCCGTGGTCATCTCTCAAGGCTGTCTTAAACCACAATACAGGGCAGAATTCCTGTAAACGCTTTCGAGTGCTTAAGCCTGTGTAAAAAGAAAAAACAGTATTTTAACAATCTTACTGCATTACCTTTCTGGTTCAAGGTCTAATTTATGAGGAAATATGTTTATTATCAAGCATACAGGAGAACACAAAACCAATCTGCCTGTTTCTCTCACTCTCTGGTGATTATGGCAATGACCCAGACTCGGTGCGCAGCTAGAGGAGAGAGAGAAGCTTGGAGTGGTGAGTTGTTTGAGTTGAAGCCAGCTGTTAATTAATTCTGCAAAACAAACACTAATTACTAAAAAGTAATAAAACTTTACATTACATTAAAGAGTATAATAGGTTTTCTAAAATGATTCTATAACATTTAGTGCATTGGAAATATGTTATTTATAAATGCGAGCCTTGCAAAATGTCAATAGCCTGGTATTTACCTAGGAAATTAGGCAACTACATAAAAAAATTATATTTAAAAACACATTTAGAAATTCTTTCATTAGCAAAATTAATTACATAATCTTAATGAGGCCTGTGATGGGTAATAGTTCTAATTCCTGAAGCTCTGAAAATGATGATAAACAGGAAATAAGAACACGAACCGAGGAAAAGATCTCCTCTTGCTTGTTTTCCTTTCAGAGCCAAAAGGCTGTGAATTGAACCTCCTTTGAAGGAGACCTCAGAGCCCCTTTAGACCTCTGCGTGGGTGTGGAAAACCACATCAGCTTGACCGAGTGGTGATTAGAGGATGATCGTTGTGGTTTTGTTTAGTGAGGGGGGCCCTAAGGTGGCAGCTTCTGTAGGAAACTGCTAGAAGTCGCTCCCCTTTGTTCAGTGGACTCGGCCGGGCCTAGGGCGGGCCCGCTGCTGGCCAAGGCCGAGCCGATTGGTAGCAGAATGTCCCGTGATAACGCCTCTGCGATAACGTACTTAAGAGGGAGAAAACAGAAGGAGAAAAAAAAAAAAAAGAGAAGATGTGAAGAAGGTGAGCGGGTGCAGAGGGGGAGGCGCGGCCTCGTGGGCCTTGCAGGCCTCACCCGCTGGTCTCCCGCCGGGCGGCGACTGGGCCCGGCCCGGCCCGGCCCGGCCCGGCTGCAAGAGGTGGAGAGGAGGTGAGATGGTCTCTCCCCCTGTTCTCTGGAGGGTTGGGGGAGTGAGAGAGAGACTGCGTAACCTGGTCCCGATCGGGGCTGAACTACGACAACGATGTCTCCACAGGTTAAGTTACCACCCTGAGGTGATTTTTTGTGGCAGCTTCAGCTCACCGGTTTGAATTTGGACAAACAGGATTCTGATCATAAGAAATAGAACTGTTAATTGTTGTAATGATTGTGTAACAGCAGCAGAGCTAGAGAAACTGGGCTGAGACTACAACACAGTCATCTAGTAAGGCATGTTTGTTCCTCCTGTCTCTGTTAGAGCCACTGGCCGGTTAAGAAAAGGCAATTTCAGCCACTGTTGGTTTGGCAGACGGTATGTTCCCTGTAAGGGTAATGTTCCTTCAGTAAAGTATCAGCTGTCTTTGACCAGGTGGAAATAAATAGTAGGAGAGATGAAGCAGTGTGTTTATAGTGTCAAAATATTACATTTCTGCGTACCCCTCACCCTGCACTTTATCTTGACTGTTTAAACCCAGGTAAAAAACATGTCTCTTGCTGGGATTTTGCATTAAAGCAGCTATCTTGGGTCAGCTCTTTTGACATGAACTATTTCTTTTCTCCTGCCCTGAAGGTATCGATTCATCCAGTCACAAATGTGCTGTTGACAGCGTGCCTTTATACTGACTTTTGTTTCTGGTGGGGCTTGTGCTAAACTGAACTTTGAAAACTGCAATGGAAGGGAGAAGAAAAGGAGGGAAATGTAGTAGAAATACAAATAAATACGCAGATACTCAGCGGGACGAATCCTGCCGCCTGTACCCTCCAAATCCTGATTCTGGGACAACGATGAGTCTCTTCCAGCTTACACTAACTTGTTGCTGCATCTCTGAAGTCCTCTGCAGTGCTAAAAGAGGAAGTTGAATTTCTGTGGGACACCCTTGAGTGTTTCATAGTTTAGGGTGGATTTTTTGTCTTGTTTCTTTCATGCTGCTTGTTTTTTTTTTAATAGTTGTTGATTCTAACCACCCTGGTGCTTGTGAGAAGATGCTCAAGCCTAGCAGAGCATCTCTTGGGGCTGCTTGGCCGAACGAGTTTCAGATGGAATCAGATTGATCCTTGAAACATGACAAAGCTTCAGCAAGCTCTTGGGCTGCCACGTGCTGGGCTGTCTGCTTCAGGCAGGGTCACACGTGCACAAAGCCATGAAGGAAAGAGGTGAGGGCTCACCTGTGTGTAATAAAAATAGTAATGTAATTAGTAATGTAATTAGTAATGTAATAAGATGTGATATAATGTGAGTTTCCTTATATGGCTGACAGCAAAGTAACAGAATTGTGGCTGATGTTGCCTTGTTCTCAGTTATTGATTATTTTTTTTGTTCAACCACTAAATTGTATCTTAAGGTGAAGACCCAAAAGAGACTTCAACATGACATGAGTTCCTCCCCAGGCTGGTGAGAGATTTAATGTGCTGATCTAATTAACTCTATTACATGTTCTTTGGTTTGCTTGGAGAGTGGGACTGATGATGTCCCTTAGTCATTTATTCTGTGTAAACTTGGCATTCAGAATAGCACTTACCTTCATAAGTGCAGAGTTGCTTGAGCTTCTTAAGGGAACAGAAAACGGCTCTTGGCCCCAAAAGCTCCCTATGCCTAAGAAATGTTTTCTGTTGTTTGTTTTGGAGTGGATGGGGTCATTTCAGTATGTTTCAACCTGTAACTCCAATGTCCAAAGTTCTTCAAGGTTGTTTTTTTTGGTGAAAATATGGGAAAAAAAAATCATGGAAATCTAAAAATACATATTTCTACCTGTGATTCTTGCAGGACCATCCCCGATCTGTTTTGATAGGAAATGTATATTTTTACCTTTGCCTCCAAAAGTTGCCTTAAAAAACCTTCAGGAGATAATTGCAGATGTCACAAGAGATCCAACAAGATTGTTAGCGCTTGGTCTGGATCTTTCTGAAGCCAGTGAAAAGATCTGTGCTGACTGTAGTGGACTTGGGTCAGATCCCTTAATTATAACAATGAAGTCAGAGAAAATAAGGGCAGAGAATTTGTGTGTTACTGGGGAGAAATGGAAATGGAGGGAGGAGTACAAGAAAATAAACTATAAACCGCCAGACTCCATTCTCGTGCCTGTATCATCCGAATGGAGTACCTTGCAGCTCCTGCTCAGAGACAATAAATGTTACAGCTTTACACTGAGAAAAAAATGAGCAGTGCTATTCCCAAAGGATACGAATTACATCTCTACCTATGACAAGCAGTTAACAATATGGATAGCATCTGCCTGGGCTTTTATCTTGATTTAAATTTGTTTGCCATTCACTGGGCTCAACTGCAGGAGAGTAATATTGAAATGTGCACGAACCACTAGATACAAATTTTATTACCATCTCTGTGGTACATCATCTATAGAGAAAGAAGTTTGAGTGAAAAAAAGATCACAGAATACTTTGTCACCTCCAGTATTTGCAGTCCAGACTGGGAGAATTGACTGATTTTCCACTATCAGAAATTCTTGGCTGGAGGCACGGTGCTGTGTTTTAGCTCGTGTCTAGGTGATGTGATTTCCACTGTGGGGAGTCACTGGTGTCGCTTGCAGTGACTGGTTTGCTGGATTACTTTTTAACAATCTTGCAGATGATATGTCAATGCTGGGGCTTTGCAGCCATCAGACTCCTTAAAAAATGCATTCCCACTTCTTGCGGCTACGAAGTTGTTGGCCCCTCTGAGTGGTGCTGCGGTCCTGGAGGCACAGAGGGCTGACTTTGTGCGGAGTAAATCCCCTCGAATGTCGCTGAGCCCTGGTAGTAATGAAACGGGCATTTTGTTCCCGGAGGCAAGGTGGGACAGTCTCTTTTGCTCCGATTAGTTTAATGCAGAGGTTGCCCAAGGCTGCGGAGCGCCGTGCCAGCGGAGGATCCTGCTGCCTTTTGTGGAAAGCTGCCTGTTCCTCACAGCAGCGCTCTTTACCCCTTCGTGAGCAAAAGCGCTGGTTTGTTTCAATAGTAGATCTGTCTGACCTGTCTCAGCTGGGCCAGGAACAGCTCAGAAAACAAATGCTATGATAATACAGCTGAAGAGATGGTGAGCCCTGGCAAGAAAGGAGGGATGGGAAGCCAAGGAATGATAGACAGTGACTTCTTTGGATATGTAGTGCCTGTCCGGACTGGGAAAGTGAGGCGCAACGGGGCACAAAGGACGTTGTGCAGCACATTGGGGGTTTTAATCTTTCTGGATACAAACAATTCACGTTCTTCAAAGTGATGACTTGTCTTGGTAAAAGCTGCCAGTTGGGAGAAAGAGCTTTCTGCCTTTTACTGACTCGTTTCTGTGTCTAGGACACAGTCGCAAAAGATTGGTTGCTGCTTTTATTCTGAATTATTGGTATTCCTGCACAAATGTATACATGCTGTGTTACAGAGAAACCACAGCACTGCAACCCGAGGATGTTCAAACAGGTTCTGAAAGGGTTTCATATGAATTTCAAAGGGCTTTGGATCTGGTGAACCGCATCAAAAATGCAGCTTAGGTCAGTTATGTTTATATTTTTCATACTGTTTATATTGAATTGTTGCACATTCACTGCCACTTTGCTGTCAGTTAAGAGATGGGAGCCTAGGAATGCCCACGTCCTTTTCATTTAGCTATGCAGAGTTATCACACCAGTTCTGAGTGATCAAAAGGGAGAAAATGCGTATGGTGATAGTGTCCTAAAGTTATTTTGAGCCTCTAATTACAAAATATAGTCTGGATAACTTGATTCTGTTTTCACTCATGAGAAGGTCATTTGGGTCAAAATGGGAACCTCTAGCTTCTGATTTTGCAGCCAGCCAGCGCTGTGGGCTGTACCTGTGTTTAGCAATCTAAGATGGGCCCTCTCCAAACCAGGTTCCACGGCGGTCAGGTATGTGCAGGGCTCCAGCCCCTACCTGGGTTTTACTCAAGTGGTGAGAGACTTCCCCTCTCCTTTTGGTTTTTTGGTTTACAATATAAATGAAATTAAAAGATTAGGAGTGATTAGGGTTGTTGAAGAGAAGGCAAATTGGGAACAATAGCAAGCATTCCCACGTGCTGATGAAAATCGATGCTGGTTTGAGGGGCAGGTGGCAGCTGAGCTGCACTAATAAGGGCCTGGAAAAGGGATCCGCGGGCCTCTGCTTGTTCTTCCCGGGGGTGTTTTGTGTGGAAAGGCTGCTGGAACTGCTTTGGTGAGTCCTTGGGGGCTGCAGTGCTCTCAGATGTTGGTCTTTGGGCTCCTACTGTTGGAGCAGGTTGTATATGTTATGTATATTGTGTACACTGCATATAACAGGAATGTAGGTTTCTGTCTTACCTTTGTTCCTTCTTAAGAGATAGATCGGAAGTTTCATATCAGGATAATCTTGCAGATTGAATGTTTGGTTGAAAACGTAAAGCTGTAAAAATTCTATGAGAATAAGTTTGTAGTTTAACTTTGTGCTTTTTCTGGCATATTTTCTTGTCATGCACTGGGGGTGGGAATCACGAAAGCAGCTGGCATGTAGGACCCTATTTGATGTTTTAGCTTTCAGTCCTGGCAGAAACCAGAGGAATAGGGTGTGGTTGCTGGTACTCTTTTAATGAAAATAATTTCTTAATGGGACTGACGTAAATGATCTTTTGAGAAGGTTTGATATGAAATGTAATGAGCAATGGAAGTTACCAAAGTTCTATTCTAATCAGTAAAACTCTGTTGAGAAGCCCAGCAGAAGCAAATGCACAAAGAGCCATGACCCTCCTTTCTTTTCTGCTAAGTTCTTCTCACATTCGTGAGGTGAACTGGTTTTGTATCAACATGAGCTGTGGTTCAGTTTTCCTTAACCACCATGTTAAGAAGAACGTATTAGTTAAGACTCTGTCCCAGCTTTGCTGTTTCTGACAAGGACTCTAACCTGGTGATCCTTGAACTAATGAACAGTCGTGAGATTTCAGTGTTAGGGGCACAGCAGCAAAATGATCTTGGAGGAAGGCAAGAGGTGCAACATCAGGCTGTTTTTTTCTACAATTCTGAATAATTATGTCCAGAATATATATCTGTTAGGCACCCATACTTAGCACTCGTATTTTGAGAGAATTGCAGAGGAGAAGAAACGTTCTCCTTTGCAGATGCTTTCAGAAGAATTGCAGTCACATTTAACAACTCCATGGAATCGCACTGGTACAGAGCTCAAAGGTCTACATCTGTGTTTCCTTGTCCCAGCCACAAACCTCCGGCTGGGGGCTCTCATCAGTATTCCTGCTGTGAGCCTTGTGCTGATATGGTCTTTGTTCCCTGGGCTTAAAAACCACCCTGTTTTCACTGCTGACAGCTTTATGGAAGCAGCTGTAAAGTTTTGCCAGTGCTCCCTCTGCTTGCACCAATGAATCTGCATTTCCCGCTACAGAAAGGTTGCTGGGGAACTGTTTTTATATTCTGAGCCAGATTTGTGCGTTCTGCGGGATCGTATGAAGCTAACCGCACAATAAATGCACGTATCAGTGAATGTGCAGAAACTTATGCTGACTCTTCCTGAGTGTCTCCTTGCACATCACTAACAAAAACCAAATTTTGGAAGGCAAATAATGTGGCGATTTTATTTTTTTTTTTCCTTATGGGTGGTTGGTCTACATGGAGGTGAAAACCTGAATGTGTGCAGAAAGATGTGAGAAGAAACATGAACTAAATCAGAAGAAATGAGTTCCCATTGTCAGGCAGCCCCAAGGCAGGGGCAATAGTTCTCCTAGGGCTCAGTCTCAAATGAAAATCCCCTTAGCTCTGACAATGCTGATACTCTGAGAGATCCTATATTTAAATTGAAAATTTTCTTAAATTTAAAATATAAATTAAAAATTTAAAACTAAAAATTTTAAATCAGAGCCAAATGGATGAAAAAATAGAGAGAAAATGACAAACCATTTTTTTCTTTGTTTTCTGAGCTACCTTAGAATCATAGAATGGTTAGAGTTGGAAGGGACCTTCAAAGGTCATCTAGTCCAACCCCCCTGCAAGAAGCTTCCCACAGTCTGATTTCCAAAGATATCTGTTAACATAAGTGCAGCAGCCAGAGATGAGAGGTTTTTAAACAACCTTCAGTGACACACGATCTGTACTGGGAAAACAATTATTCTGTAAAGATTCCTGAAAAATAGTGTTTAAGGTGTTTAATGATTAAAAACCTGATGTCCTTGAATGTAAAAGTTAGATGAAAGAACTGCCAGGGACTATAATGCAGCTGAAATGATAAACATAAAGGCTGCAATAATGATCAAGCCTGAGGTGATTACATTCTCTAATTGGAACACATGTATCATGGAGGCACGTTAAGCTTTGTCTAACGTACTTTGGTTAGACTAACCTCTATCCAGTGCAAGCCACTGTGGTCGTAACATCAGCACACGCAGTCAGACAAACCGTTACCTGTGTTCGTGGTGCGCCGAGCAAGCGGTGAAGCTCCCCACCGCGTTACGGTTCACCCCTGCGAGGGCGCAAGTGGGCCAGGCGCCCGGCTCCCGCCCGTGTGTTACTGAGCGCCTGGCTGTATTAGACCCCTTTGAGTACCTGCACCAGTATCTCAGGAGCAGAGGAGAGGTGTTCAAAGTAAGGACTGACCCAAGCAGTAAGCTTGATGTTAAACACCTGCTTTTTAGCTTTCTAGATGGGAAAAAAAAAAAATAATCTATAAATGAAGTTCCACAGCTGCAATCTCTGCTCCTAGGTCAGTTTGTCTCCATGGCCATGACTCTCAAAATTACCTGAGTTATACCTCCTTGTGCTTGTGGAGGATCTGGAACATGGATACGGGTTCCCATATTTAAGAGGCCTGACCCAGCTTCTGCACGTACAGGAGAGCTGGTGAGTGTCCTGTTTGCTACACAGACGAGCTCTCGGGTGTGCTGTGTGTCACCTGTTAGCAACCTGTGGAGCAGAATCCCAGGAACAGGCTGCTTTGAGAAGACTAATGTCTCCTTAGGCGCTTCTGACACTGCAAGAACCGGGTGGCCAGATACAGAGATGTCTTGAAGGATGTTTTGGGATTCCTGAGGATATTCTGGCTACTGGCATCTGGGTAAGACTTTACTGTGCATCTGCCTTTACAGAACAGCTTGTCCCAGGCTCCGAGAGGTGTCCCTCAGGCACAGCCTGTGAAGTGCGCTGGTGCCAAGCTGTCACCGTCCCTTTGGCACATGGTCTTTTCTCTGAGCATATGTTTTTTTGTACTCTCATCAGACGTGAGAGGCCCTGTAAGGTACAACATGACTTCTAAATCAGCATGATTGAGACAATCAAACAAGTTGCATAAGGTTGTTAAGAGAATTCCTCATTAACCTCAAGTATCTTGCAGTAATGAAGGCTGTGGATAAGAAAGCTTTTGAAGGCCAATAGCAAGCAGAACTTTGACGTTGGTGGGTTGTATTTATAATCCAGTATGTGTGGAGGAAGAACAGGACCCAGACTGGAGAGACGAACAGATGCTTGAGATGGGGATCTGAGAATGCCAACAAAATGCAGAGGTCCAAGAGAGGAACAAGTCCAAGGGCAGGACTGTGGTACTCCTTGAATGCGTAACTGGTTCTGAAGACTGAGGAAAGCTGCACACAGCCTGGGTATTCAGTCATGCTGAATTATCTGTTGATAATCTAACCCTGATTTATTTATCTTGCTTGTATGCAAAGTTGCCATCCTGGACCTCAGGAGAGCTCTACAGTTAACTGTGAGAAGTCTCCATACCTTTGTGGATCCTGCCACAACTAGCCAAGGATGTACAGGAGAGCATTTCTAATCCCTTCCAAAAGGGTACGTCAAAAACTTCCTGGGTCTCGGCAGCGTTCGCATTCCCTGGCCTGAAAGCCCTGAGTTTGGGAAGCAGCTGCGTTTCAGATGTCGGTGCAGGCATGGG
The DNA here is from genome assembly GCA_009806455.1 of Tetrax tetrax. Classification (NCBI taxonomy): domain Eukaryota; kingdom Metazoa; phylum Chordata; class Aves; order Otidiformes; family Otididae; genus Tetrax; species Tetrax tetrax. The sequence continues at coordinate 133,806 of WHYT01015835.1, forward strand.
TGGCCCTGCGGCCTGAAGGTGCTCAGGGTCTGGCCCTAGCAGAGCAGAGCGCTGCAGGAGGCATGAGAGATGATTATCCTCATAAAGAGAAAATGATCTTACTAACAAAATACATACATTATATAAAGAGAATTTTGATGCAATTTATTCTCTTTGTGGACATGTTTGATTGTCACACGCAGTGTATGTATGTGCATCCACATTAGGCAGAATAATGGCCTTTCTGAAAACATATCAGTGGCTTGTTTTACTCTTGCTACAGGTGGCATTAAGATGAGAGGCCGTGGCTATTGTGCTGTCAATTTGTTTAATGATTATTAGAGGAGCAGATGATTTCTATTAAAGGGAAGTGACAGACTGTCCGTTAGATATAGATGCATGTTGATTAAATTGGAAGCCTGGAGCAAGCAGTCTGGCTCACTTGCTTCCAAATTCCAGACAAATCTGTTTTATTTTGCACCTGGAAGGTTCAGAGCACAGCAGAAGTGGGAACTATTTACCAAGCAGGGGTAAGACTTGCATTCACACACACACGTTTGCTTCTGTCTCAGGTGGAGGTTGCCGTGGGAGGGATGCTGGGAGAATGCAGGCTGTAAGAAGTGTTTCTCGGTTTAGTTTCTTAGCCTTCTTACCTAGATAAGCTTGGAAGCAGAAAGAGATAACAAGGATTTAATCTTTTCGTGCAAACCCTTTGTCTCTTCAATCTGTGTATTGTGTGTGTCTCTACGTAATAGAAAGATGGGCAAATTCCTCTACGCCCATTTATCCCAGTGTTCTGGGTCTGCTGGTAGCCAGCTGCTTCAGTGAAAGATCCAAGCTCTCTCCCCAGTGAACAATTGCAGAAGAATCTACCCGAAGGAGACATTTATTTGTAGTCCCCACCAGCTATTGGTTTATGCTCGGAGGCAGCAGAATTTATCTTTCTCTTTAATCTGGTCTAATGTGGCTGTGGATGTTCTCATTACCCAGACAGAAGTTTAATCCTTTCAGGAAATGTCTCCCTGATTCAATGTCTCTGTTATCCTGCTTTCCTCGCAAACCGGTGCACTTTTAAATCAAATCTTGCCTTTCTCAGATCTAATGTAATAAGCTTACCACTCCGTCCACCCACATTAACCAGATCTTCACTGGGATAGTGATTCAGGGTGTGGTGTCTGCAGATCAAAGAGGACGCTGAAAAATTGGAAGGGTTCATAAAAGAGCCGTATAAATGATTCAGAGCCTAGGAAACATCTTTGTAGTGAAAGATGAAGGAGCTTGATCCATTTAGGCTATCAAAGAGGAAATAAAGAGGAGACTCCATCACAATGTGCAAGCACCAATACAGGGAAGATGACTTCTGGTAACAGATGGCTCCACTAACCAGCAGAAAAACAGGGAGATTTGGCTGGAAGGTCAGGATTCAACTTTCACTGGAAGCTAGAGCTGGCACAAGAGCTGGCAAAAAGTACATACGTTTTCCAGGTAGGATAATTAGCCATTGGAAGAATTTACTGTCAGAGTAACAAAAAAAAAAAAATAAAAAAATTGAAACCTAATGTAGGAGATAGGAGATCCGTAATGTGCTGTGATGAAAAGCATTGTGTTATTCTGCTGATGAGAGACGAAGCTAAATGGTGTGTGGCAGCGCGCACTGAATGTTCCTCTCGGAGACAGCAGCTGAGCATCGCGCTGCCATGTTGCAGCGTGGTGGCTGCAGAAGGGAAGCAGCTTAAAACAGACTTCTGTGCCAGAAAATTACGAATCGTGTTCCTGGTATCCTGCTGAGTTCCTTTGGGGTTTTAATTTTTCTCATTCAGTTTTCCTACCTGTAAACATTGATAGCAGCGAGCTATTTTCTGTCAGGAGACAGGGGTGGATGTCCTCACATTCATAACGCACTCTGGATATCAGTGGTGCTGGCTTTGCACCAGAAATAAGCCGTACAGGATGCCTCTTGGTGGATTTCCACTGTGTATTTAATTCCAAATGTGTGCATCAGCGCAGCCTAAACTACAATTGAGTCAAATTAAAGAAAAGAAAACAGAAGCCCGCTCCTGGTTGCGTGCTCCCTTTCCTGGTTTCTGTGTCTGTCACTGCAGAGACAAGGTGGATGCTAATAAACCTCTGTCTCCCTGCAGCTCTGCGCTCCTGCTGAGCAGCTGTGGTTTGGGAGTGACCCGTTTGTGCTCTGGGGAGAGCTGGGCTGAAGTCACCGCGGAGCTGCAGTCAGCGGCTTGGCTCCCAGTCCCGCCTCAGCAGCGAGCAGTGAGCAAAGGCTGCCATCTTCTGTCGGATCTCCCTGCGGCAGCGGAGGGGAGAGACTGGGAGAGGAGCTTGGGCCAGGATCTGAGACAGAGCAGGGGTCAGGCAGATGGAAGAAACGTGTTAAGGAAGCACTGGATGTGGAGCAGAAGTTGCACTGGCTGATGCCGCATCCCTTTGTTAGCTGGGTGAATTCCTGTCCCCAGGCTACAGCGCTGCGTGAACGCTGCATGGCTGAACGGGGGCATCTGCGGGGCGAGGGAGATGTTACTGCTGTCCTTAGTCCACAGGGAGAGGGAACCTTCTTTCCTCCTCCCCAGCCTTGGACCCCTTCTCCCTTCAGGAACTTAACATTCTTCCTGCCCTAGGCTCAGGCATCCTGAAGCCACAGATAAGCTGATTGCAGCTTTGTTGTATTGGTTTCCATGAAAACACAAGGAATGACTCCTGTCCACCCTCACCTCTTAAAACACCCTACTGGTTCCAGTCCCTCAATAGTCCCCTCTAATTCTTAGCCAGGGAGGAAAGAGGAGGGAAGACAGTAAATACTGCTGTATTTAAAGGTTACAAGAACATATTCTTTGCCTCCTTGCCAACTATTTGCTGGGCTATTATTTCACCATTCTTTTTCTGCTTTTTCTTTTTTTTTCCTGGGCACATGTTTTTCCTAATTCAGGCAAAATCACTGCTTCCATACTCAGCTGTCCTGATTGCATGAAACAGAGTCTGATTGCATTATTCATCTGCAGTGCACATAAAAGATTTCAAAACTCTCAGCTAGACCTACAGCTTTTGACGACGTGGTTTCAGTAAAAAGGGGAAGGATACTGTGCGGACTGGTGGCATCCGATCGCGTTGCTACCCCACCAGCTGTGGGTGGGACAGCCAGGCCTGCGTGGTTGCTTTTACTGAGCGGTTTCTGGAAGATGGCTTGCTGTGCTCTTCTGCTTTATTTTTCTTCTCGTCCGAGGCTACAGCTGGGAAGCAGATTGGTTTTACGTGCAGGTACGCGAAGGTAGCCTAACGCCGGGGAAACGCTGCCACCTCTGGGCGTGAGAGCGCATTTATCCCAGCCTGGTTATCTTCATCTCGTTAGAAACTTTATTTCCGTATCATTAGAAACTCTGACTTAGCTTGTTAAAATTCTTCTGATTAAACAGTTTATTAGACTAGAAAAAGAAAGAGGGTAATCCAGTGAAATGAAAACAGCAATGGTCACACTGTGCTTCACGGTGAAAACTGAAACAGAATACCTGGCTCGGTGCGTCTCTGGTCTGACTCACTGAGCGGTCTCACGTTGCTTATTCTGGTGTATCACAAGTGCAGCTCTTGTCATCACATCTGCTCTTCCAGTGCCAGGGCATCTTGCTGGTGTTTGGTTTTGAGCAGCAGCAGGCCTCCGTCCGAAGGCAGAGTGAAGATTCCCAGGGCAGTACTGCAGCCGTGGAAAGGAGGTGTCAAAGGGGGCCTGGGTGGGTCTCAAGGGCTGGGTGTGAGATGTCAGAGGTTTGTGTTAGTAACTTGTGTTTACACAGTGACTCTGTACGCAGCGAGAGCCAGCTTTAAAGCAGGTGTTCCAGAGAGAAGGTACCTGGTAATGTCACTAAAAACCAGAGTCCTACATTAGAACCCCCATTCAAACCCTTCCCTTGCAGAGGGAGTCTCTCCTGGTATCCCAGCCTGACCAGTGCCGATGTGACACACAGCACCGGTACAGAGGTCCCTGCAGCATTCCAGGAGCAGTGAGTGTCCTAGAAGGTCAGGACCGAGGAAGCTGAGGAGGAAGAAGGCAGAACAAAGTGATTCCTAGTATGGCACGGAAATTTAACCTCACCTGTGCACTGTGCTTTCAGCTGGCTTTTGTGATACCATCTTTGTTTTCCTGGGAGGTCTGTTGACCATACTGGCTGTCAGGTTGGCTCAGTATGGTTATGGATTTATCATAGAGAAGACCTGGCTGAAAAATGTAAGGGCAACATCTTTTTGAAGTGGCTCATATTTTGTGTGTTGATGTGAGAAGGCAAGAATTACGTTTGGTATGGAAGGAGTACTAGCTCAGTATCTTCTCGTATAGTGCAGCAAACATGGCATCTTCAGGGAAAGTTTGGCTTACTTTTATCTTCAAGTTGATTACTTTAACAGGTTGTTGCTTTTGGATGTCACTGTCTTTCCTGTTTTAAGATGAGAGGACGAGATAGTTTTTACCAATGTAGGTATTACTAGCTACACAAACAAATACATAAACCTCAACACCTACGCTGGCATGTAGATAAACACAGATGCACGCAAGAGCCCTGTAATGCTTGGCTTTTCAATCCATGTTTGCATACAACCGCTGATTCTTAAACACAGAAGCTAGTGTGTGCAAACAGTGTCTCATACACACAGATATTTAAACCCCAAGGCAGAGTTCATAACAGGAATGAGAAACACATGTGTGTGGTGATGCCATCTCTCAAGACCATAACTCCCTACTCTGTATACTCTTAACTATTGGAAAAATTGTCTTGTTTTTCTGAATTTTAGACTAGCCTTTTTCACATGGTCTGAACAAACTGGACAAGGATGGAGTTAAGCATGCTGAAAACAAATCCACCACCGAAAGATATCTGTAGTCTTTTCACCCTGATCCTCCCTGTGGGCACTGTGGAATTTTGGAGGAGGTATTAGTAGCTCCTGAGGATATCACCAGGATGGTTCATGTGATGTATTCAGGTCACTTATGTACTTGGTTACAATGGAATTTGCAGGACTGAAGAGCTCTACTTGTGTCACTTCGTGTTGCCTCCAACAACTGCCACAGGCTGTTTCACTCCGTCACTTCCAAGGGAGGCTTGATGTTCTCCTCAGCTCACCTGGACTGCGTGGGCAGAAAATGAAGGGAACACCTGTGCTGCTGGCAAGCTGTAGGCATCTCTGTTTGCCAAAATGTTAAATTAATCTGATTCTCTGCTGTTCTTTTGGCTGCTGAGCAGAGGTGGGGTTTAAGTTCTTAAGTGTTAGCTCTTTACAAGTTCTGGTGCCTGGGAAACTGAGTGTAGAAGAGAGGCCAGCACAGTATCTCACATGAAAAGCAGCATTGGTCTCAGTTATGTTACACTTTAAGTGTCCTGGGCGTTTTCCTTTTATCTCCAGTTCTTCAATCAAGCTCTCCAAGCTCTTTGTGTTTATCAGCACCTGGCTCACAGCTGCAGGATTTATTCGCTTGATACATACAATCAGCTACGCATCCCTCCTTGCCACCTTGAATCAGTATTGTCCTGCAAACTTTGGGTGTCTGTTTTTCCTGAACAAGTGCAACGTTCTCTTAGGAGAGAACAAATTTGTTGTACCAGGACAAAGCACAATTCAAGGCGATGTCATTTACTTGTGTGCGTTATCAGGTGTGGTTCCACCGATGCAGTACTGCCCCGTCCCCCTGCCCTCTCCTGGTAATGAATTACTTCTGCAATAACTAAAACAGTGCTGATTTTTTAATGTCATGATTGTGAATTGGAGATGGAGTGAAATCAAAACCTATTTAAACTTCTTTATTCTCTTCTCTTTTCCCACCCCTGGGCAGGTGGAAAACAATGGAGTTCCTTGGGTTCAGCCTGCAAATTCCCGGTCTCAGCTATTCCGAACACACGTACCTCGTAATGATGACTATATCCACTGTTGGTTATGGTGGTGATGTGGCTCGGTGTTGGGTCGAACCTTCATTATTTTCTTCACTATTGGTAGTTTGGTAAGAAACCTGTGTATCTTCTCTGAAAAAGGCAGCTGGGCACAGACAATGAACAGCAGTGTCACCAGAAACTTGATCTTAGCAGGGTTGCAGTAGGGATTACACATCTCTGAGCAAAGAGTTCTGACATGAAGTATTTACTGGCATGGCTATAGAGTAATTTTCCCTTCTACGAGGTGGCAGGACTTCTAGTATTTCTTCCTGCAGCTGCCAACACTGGCAAGAGCCAAAATACTGGACAAAATTAATCTAAGGTATCAGTGGCATGAATCCATTATCACTACATCATACACTTCTACATTCCTACCAGTGATTTTAGGAATCTAAAGTAAATATCTCATTGCTGTTCCATGTAATTTAAACTCTCAGAAATTAATTTATCATGGTTAGGAGACATAGAATTGACTCTGAGAGAGATGGTTTTTCTTGATGTTTTAGGTACTGTTTGCAAACTTTATTCCTGACGTTGTGGAAATTGTTGAAAATCATAGAAATTACAAATCTTCCTATGAAGTGGTGAGCAGGAGAAAGTAAGTACAGTTGCTATTTCTCTTTGGAAGATAAAAATCAGGTCAGTGACTAGGCTGGTGTGCTGGTTCTGGCGAGGACAGAATTAACTTTCACCTGAGCTGGGAGAGGAGCTGGGGCTGGGGGACCCAGCTGGGATGGTTCACCCCAGTTGGCCCAAGGGCTGTTCCATCCTGTGCCCAGTATGTAAGTGGGGATGGTGCTGGGGGCGGGTGTGAGTGAGTGACTCTGGGGTATTTTAACTGCTGAGTGGGGCTAAACCGTGACAACTGGGAACCAGCTCTGAATAAATAAGAGGCTAAATAAAGCTTCTTGTAGTGACTTAAATGAAATCCTGAAACTTAGTCTTGGCTGATCCTCACCTCGAGACTGACTGAATAAACCCCGTCCACAGCATTGTTCAGTGTGCACTTTATGTTCAGAGGCAGAGAAGCTAGCTAACGTGATAGTGTAACTTAGAGACTGGAGAGAGCTGTGTGGTGGTGGTGGTGGGGTTTGGTTTTGCTGGGGTTTTTTGACTACTCACAGAACTAGGCAGGTACAGCTTTAACCAGATCTTGTAAGACTGCTTGGTTCCGGAGCGTCTACCATTTTCTGCTTCGAACACTTACAGTTCCTCTCCAAAATAACTCACATAGTCATGATGGATTAAATTTCCATCATTCCAAAGACACAAACTCACCTTGTGCGTTCCTGGGGTTCATACGCCACAGGCAGTGTGTAGTTTTATCCAGCATCAGCTTTGTCACAACCATTCTGCTGTTTTCCAAGTGACAAAGCTTGCGCTCTTCGTGTAGCTCTTTTGTTGTCGGTGATAATATCACTCTGGAGAGCGTCACTACGTTCCTGTGAGACTTTCTGCTTCAGGACAAGGGAAATATTTGCACAGAAATCCTTTTTCTAAGAGAGTAAGTGTTCTTATTTCTCTGAGATTTCACTTTGATTCCCTGAACACTTAAAGGAAACGTAGAAGATCTGAAAGTAAAGCAAAGCAAGGCTGTGTAACTAATGGGAGTTACAAACCAAATTGTAGCACTGCAGCTTTCATGTTGGAATGTTCATGATAATTTTTTTTCTGTTGTGATCAATTAAAATAACAATCTCCCTGTAAGTTGCAGGGTAAGCTAGCTTTGCCAGATATACCTGACTTTAAGTCTCACAAAGTCTGGCAATCAAATAGTTGTCAGCTTTCTCCATTTCTCATAAATTTTTTCATCCTGGGGAGAAAATTTGTAACTTCCACTCGGTCATGCTGGCGTATGGCAAAGGGAAGAAAGTGAAGCCAATTTTCTGTGCCAACAATATCAGGCACTTCCACTGTCTTGTCAGATGGCCTTCCTCTGCTGAGCTGAAGCTATTAGTCATGTTTCCGAAAGCTGAAGCTCCAGAGGTGGGCGATTGCTGGGAGCACAAATGCGATTTTACCTGAAATGCAGCAGCAGCGGGGCAAGAGGTGAGCAGAATATTATAGGCATCTCTTTTGAAATACCATGACATTTTGAGAGAGCTATTGAATTGAGGATGCATGGAAATGAGGTACAGGAATGGTTCAAAGGCAGGAAAAAGGGCTTTAGAGGAAGAGACGGTTCAGTCGTCTTCGCGTAACAGGAAGAGCATAGGGAGTTTGGCTGTATTAAAGTGCCAAAATAGCTTCACGATCAGTATAAAAAATTTTCTTTAATCTGGAAAAGATAGGCATAACTAAAGCTAATAACTAGAGTTCAAAGTTGAGCAAAGTCAAGTAAGAAGCAAGGCATGCATTTTCAAAAGTGAGAAGTGATTGATAGTCACTGGAGCTGTTCAGAGAACGGGTGGATTTTCCAACTCCTGGCTTTAAATCTGGATTGAATACCTTCCCGCAGGGCATGCTGCTTTACGGCCATCGGTGTGGGAAAATCTCGGTGAGGTATTGTACGACTCACGTAGAAGAGAACGTTACAGAAGTTCTGAATGAGATAGTTTGTGTTAATTGAATAGGAAAATAACACCTGAGTTGGAGAGAAAGTTGGAGTTCAGCATTTTCATTTGAAAAGAGAATGCAGAATGGAGCCCGAGGAGGTGTCGTTTCCAGACTCTTGTGGAGTAACAGTGAGCTGTAAAATTAGAGTTACATGGATGGCTGTGGAATGATACTCATGAAAAATTAATGACAATAGCAGAAGACAGGGAAAATCCAGGAAACATTTCCATGACTGTTAAGTTTTCTAAAAGCTTGTTTTCATTAAAACCTAAACTATGTATTTTAACTGAGCTGCCAAAATCCCTGTAGCTTTTTTTAAACAGCGAATAGCTTTTCTGAGAAATGGAGACTTGCAGAGGATGTAATTATGAGAGATTGATGGGTTTTCCCCCACACCCTGTTGTTGTTTGCATTGAACAGGTCTCTGCCGAGTCTGGAGCTGGAAGCTGTGTTCAAATGCTGTTCAGCCTGCACGACTTCCTTGTATGGCTCTGCACTAAACTCTGAAGAGAGCTGGGGTAAGAACTTCATCATTTGCCCTTTCTTGTGGATAAACCAACCTTGTGAAAACCTTGTCCCTTTTGAAAGGATACTCGAGCTGCACTTCCCCCCTTCATGTTGAGATTTACAATTCAAGCGACTCCGCTTATTTTAGTGATGCTTTTTGTGTACCAGCATATCGCTCACGGAAACTGAGAAGGCAGGAGTCAGGCATGACAGACTTTTCAAGCTATAAATTTTTCAGGCACTGAAAAAGGAAAAATAAAGGGGAAAGCCAAACTGATATAATCTGGTTATGAAAGAGGAATATTATGGACTGCAGCATTTCTGGAAGTTGTAATTAAATAACTGGAATAGCCCTTAGCTCATCTTTGGAGCATGCATCATATTTGGGTCTCGTTCATGGTCCAGAAGAGACCTCGTGTTTTGAAATACTGAATACTGAGTAAAATATTCCAATAGAAGCAGAAAGAATGGACCTAAATTAAAGAAAGAAAAAAAAAAAAGCCAAACCAACACTACCAACAATCAAAAAATCACCACTGGCTTTAACTTCAACGTGGTTTGTACTTGTTAGTATCCGATTTGAAATATAGAGGTAGATCTCTGTCCCGTTCCCAGCAGACTATTAAAACCTCCACTATAAATGCAACTTGCTGCTGTTGTTAATGACTTCATTACGTGGCCCTAGTATTGATTAGATGACTGAGACAAAGGTCTTCCAGCCTGCCCAAATACTGACCCTTGAAGTGCTTCAACTGGGCTTTGCTGGGGAAGAATACAGCAGAGCTGCCTGTTTCGTAACCTCTTCTTGGAAGATGTTAGTGCTAGAAACTTAAATTCACATTCCAACACTTTGAAAATAGAAATATGTTTTACATACTGTATGTTTGACTGGAGCTGTGTCACTGAAACATTCAGGCGTGTGTACAATTCCAAGTAATAGGATCGTGATGATCTTACACAAGTTTTTACCTAAAGACATGTGCTACCAAATCAGCTCGCTATTGGAGATTGTTGTACTTCATATGGGGTTAGACCCTAATTTAGCTTTTCTCTCCTGGGACACAGATGGAATCTGCAAATGCTTGTCTCGTTCTAGCAGATGTTCAGCCTCCACAACCTTACACTGAAGATACTTCCAATACCACGAGGTAGGATGAGATACTCCAGTGCTTTCATTCTCTGATTGATATTAACAGTGACACAGATAGTGCTGCTGGCAGGGGAACATATTTGTCCTGTCAGGTTTTTTTTCTGCCTGGAGAACTCAGAAAGCCAACTGACTGCTTTCTGCTGTGATTTTATCAGATGCGTTGAAAGATCGAGACAGGTAGCAGCTGTGCAGCCTTGCAGCCCCACACAGAATATAATGTTACTAAATATGGTGTAATTACCTTCCTCGTATCCTGATTGTTAGCAGTCGAAGGGTTTGACTCCTTTACACCGGAGAGAGTTGCTCACTGTCTGGCACAACTCTGCTGTCAGGTCTGATCATTCTACACAACTTCGTACTGGGCAGACTGGAAGTGGGAGCTCCCTTTGTACTGCTGGAGGTGTGAATCTGGTGGCCTAATTAGCATACCCTCAAAACACTCCAGAAGTCCAAGTTCCAAACTGGATTATCTTTATTTTCTATTTGGGCATCTACTGAAGTGGAGATTTTAGTTTATAAATGAAACTTATGGGTAGAATTGACAAAGCAAATAATGTTCGTTATTGTAGCTTCTCTTAGCTCTAGACTTTAAGTGGATTATGCAGCAAACGTGCAGGAAATGCATGTTTAATGCTTATTAAAAAAAACAACCACTAAAAAACCAAACCCACCCAAAAACCTCAGAAGTCCACTTAGCTATCTGCTAGCATATTCCAGTATAGATTAAAAAAAAAAAAAAAAAAAAAAAAAAAAAGATAAAGGCAAGAAGGATAAGAATCATAATTTTACAGAAGCATTGTGGCCTTGCCTATCTCCATGCTAATCTGTAATCCCTTTCCTACTCTGAAAAAGGAATACCTGCAGAACACCCGCAACGGGGGCTGGAGGACAGGAGACAGCGTCATCTGTTTTGCTGAACTGAAGCTAGGCTTCATAGCACAAAGCTGCCTTGGTCCTGGTCTGGCTGCTCTCCTAACCAGTTTATTCATTGTGAAAGAGGACACTGAGGTACGTCCTTCACTTGCCTAAATAATATGAATACAGCCCAGCGGGATCTTCTCTGAAATATGTGCTTGACTTCTGAGTAGAAACTGCAGCCAAGTCTTTTGAAGCTTATCTTGATCATGCTGGGATTAAGCTTGGCACAGAAGGTGGGAAAACCTAAGAGGTTATTTCTGATTTAATACCTGAACTGAGCGCAGGAGGAGAAGAGTGCTCTAAAGCATGCTGAAGCACAAGAACCCAAGGAAACATTTTACGTTAGTGTGCAAGGGATGGCACATAGCAAGGCATGCTGCTGCATGTAGGTGCCACGAGGAAACACCTTCTCTGTTCCTATGGGTTCAAAACCAATAATGTGGTGCTAGTGCTCCACTGCCTCTGAGAGAACACAGTAAATTGATTTTGGTTACTGCACGTTACAGAATCTGTTAGCTTCTCTGCATCTGTCTTTATTCCATTCTGTCTGGCATTCATGAGTTGAATCTGTGCCTAAAGCACTTCAACAGAACCACTCTTGCTTGACACCCCCAAAGCGATCTGAAAATCAGTCCAATATACCCTTCCTCAGGATCCTTTAAGGCTTATTTCTTTGGTTGGGTCTTATGGAATAATTTTCCAAGAATAGTGACATTTAGAAATTGTCGTGTCTCTGAAAGGAAGGTGATCCAAATTTATCCTCCTTTTATCCGTCTGTCCTCGTCAGTTCCTGTACAATGCAAAATTGATAAACTACATATTAAATTTACAGTACACGAGTTGCTCAGATATTTCTAAATCAATACCAGAAGATTTAACAACAACATTGAAAGGCAGCGCTATTAGGAGTGAAGTTGCCGGGACAAAGCGGAGGGTGGCCAGTCCTGCGGTGGCCATGCTGTTGCTATCACCTGCTGGCTACCTGTGGTACTTCACAGTGACCTTGTGCACAAAAGGATTTGACTGCTATTTCTCCCTTCAGGGACTTTTCACAAAATTTGTTTCAACAAACTGAAGAGACATCAGGTGAAGTGACTACAGAGTTTATCGGTGCAGAAGTTGTATGTAGCACTGAACTGCGTGTTAGACGGTGACTTTTCATTCACACGTGCTGTTGCATTCAAGTCCAAATATTTCACAAACATGGGAAAGCTAGCAGAACCGATATTTTAAGGTTTTTTAAAGCATACTATGAAAACTCAGCAAACTTTTTAAATTGAAAAAAAAAGCCTCCTGTGTCAAAATGTGTTAAATAACTTTTATTTGAAAAGAAACACTTTTTTTTTTACACATTTTTAGTGGCATTCATATGTCAAGAGAGTAGCATCTACTGTGACACAATGAGTGTCACTCTAAAACCTGAAAGAGCTGTGTGCAGTAGAATGTTTTGTTGCTTTAACCACCTAGGTATAAACATCAACCCTGCCTTTTGTCACACAACTACCAAAGGAAAAAAAAACCAAACTGCTTATACTGGAGGAGACAATCGCCGTTCAGCAGTAAGTCACAGCTGTAGCAGCTATATCTGAGTGGTAAAACTCAACACAAGTCCTCATCTGAGTAACTGAGGCGGCAGCTTAATCATACTGCAAACTGAGGTGTAGCTGTCCTCAAATAATGGGCTCCCAGTATTTACAGTCGTGAAATTTCCCTGAAACTTTATTGTGTGCAGTATAAACACCTGTTCTTCGATGATAATATGAATGGGAAGTGTCTAGGAGGGTTGAGACTCTCCCTGGTCTATTTGTTCACTCTGATATTGTCTCTGACAACATATGGTTGATGTCATTCTGCTTCCAGTAAGTGAGGGCCTTTGATCTAACACGCTGCGGTGTCAGGGTACTGGTCCAGTGTTAGACTGCGTATCCTGTGTACTTTGCCTTTCAATAAACACATTAGCTTTATGGCTGATTCTTTTAGACAAAGAGAAAATATTTGAAGGAGGAAATGCTTCTGGAAGACAAAGACTACAAAGTAATGACTTTTCAGCTCTCCAATGATTTCACAGACACAACTTTTATAGAGGTTTGTCGGCATGTGGTACAGATGTGGCTGTTTTTGTTATTTCCTTCCAGATGTTTCTTTTCATAGTACAGAGAGACTGTGACTGTGACTTACTTTCCCCAGGTTATGCTTTGTAAAACTAAACCTTTTCCTCTTGGGAACAGAACTCAAATTTGGCAGTCAAGGGAAGAGGTAACTGTCTGGGAGACTCTTCTAGTAAGAAGTCAACTAATTCCAAACTAACAATTTCCAAAGAACTCAGAATAAACACGCCCCAGCGTCTGCACAGGTTTATACACCCATTGTCTGTATGCACAGTATTTAGGAGATAGGATCAAGATGTTGCTGGTTACTTAAGTGCTGGGGTGGATTTTACCATACACAACAACCTCTTCTGATCAGGCCCTCGAACAGGCTGCCCAAGGAAGTGGTGGAGTCACCACCCCTGGAGGCGTTCAAAGAACGTGTGGATGTGGCACTTCAGGACGTGGTTTAGCGGGCATGGTGGTGTTAGGTTGACAGCTGAACTTGGTGATTTGGAGGCCTCTTCCAACTTTAAGATTCTGTGACTCTTTTCTCACGGATAATCAGGCAAGACACAGGAGATGAAACAGTACTCTGTTCCACATGCAGACAGCACAGGTCTCACTTTGATTTGGGGTGACGCAAGCATATTTATTTTCATTGCTAAAGGAAACGCCTCCTCCTTTTTTTAGCCACGTGAGTTCACAGAGGCTCCTGAATGCTGTAAAGCGTTGTCATAAAGGGGTAATTTGTCAATGCTGGCAGCAGAGCTTTTTGCTCTCTGAAGCTGATCTGGTCCTCAGCCAGATAATACTCTGTCTGTTCTAACGATGAAATACAAGACATCCTAATGGGGAAGCTGGAACAAGTTCAGAAAGGGGAATAAATAACTGCCATAGGTCTTCTAAAAAGCTTGAGAAATCACCCAGAAAATGCAGAATACTGAGTGCCATTATTTCTCTTTCCACTTTTATAAAGGAAATGACTGTTTTGACAAAACTGTAGAATAGGAACTCTGAAAACAGAGGGTTGTAGGGAAACACTGCTGTGAGGAGTACATTGGGACTCTCTTCCAGAAGTGTGGAATGAACTCTACGCTGAAAGAAGTCAGTAGATGTAGTTGCTTAGCACCAATGGAAAACAGACCACAACTCTGTTCTTCCTTGAGTTCATACATTGGCTGGCTGTGTTTTCATTAAGGATTTAAGGCCCAAATGCACACCTCTTCTAGGGTCCTGTAAACTTCTCGACTAGTATTTCCCCTCCATGGAGATGGTGCTGTGCTTTAGAGAGTGGAGAAGGAGCTTTGTTAGATGTGGATGTACACATGCACACCTACTTGCTTCTCAAACGCTTGCAGACACTTTAGGCAGCAGATGGCAGCCAAGCCCCACTGCAAACCGTGCCTCTGCGCTGCAGATGGCTGAGGTAAAGGCAAAACTCAGTCACGCTGCTCAGCCAGCCTGAGAGAACAAGCACAAACATGCTGACACCTGGAGGATTCCATGCAGTAATGTCATGTAGAAGGAGAAGCTGCAGCCCATTTTCAACCCAGCGCACTCACCAGTATGAATGTAACGAAGGTCCCTGAAAGCCAGCTACCTCCCAGAACAGGCTTCCATAAACTGCAAAGGCATCTTACTAAAAGTCAATGGCAAATGAATGGAAAGACATTGACACTGTAGGAGTTCTCCACCTGGTTTGTTTTCTTCTTGTTTCCTAGGCAATCTTAGATTTTAAAAGAACAAGATGACATTTCAGTATAAATGTGTATTAATAAAGAGCAGTTGTTTGCAAACCTGCAGTTCTGCACCAGTTATGCTGTGGGGAGCGGTTGCCTGAGGTGCATCAGGAGCTTTGCCAGCCATAAGACCTTGCCATTGGTTTCCCCTAGGATTCTGGATGTATCCAAGCAAAACAGAGCTTAATTATAAGCACTTTGGCTCATTCCTCCCCTCTCTGTATAAGCGGGATGCGGTGGTCTGGATTCCTCCAGACTCTTTGTGAGGGAGGGAAGGGGACGGTTTGATGGAAGAGACCGCAGATAGTGCAGATGAGTATGCCTTCAGTTCCTGCAGTGGAAATTGGGAGATTTAGCTGGTGAAAAGCAAGTTCATTGTCATGAATCTAAAAATTAATACAGGAGCCTCACAGGTTGCAGCTTTAATCAAAGGAGCTGCTATTGTCATTTGAACAGGGCTGTAAATGGCGTACCAGAGTGCATCAGAACAGGAAACAAAGGCTATATTTTTCCTTTTATCATCCAGACTTAATCAAAAGCTGTTACTGTTACTAGAATATTATTTTTTAATAATCAGATATGTATTAAGAGGCAATAGGGCTTCTTGAGATGATGACACCCTGCCTCCCTCTGGGAGCTGGCCGGGCAGTGGATGTAAATGAGAGCTGTTAGCCCTGTCGGAGTCTCTGCCGCCCCTCGGAGCTGCCCTGGGCAGACGGACCCCGCACAGGTTGTCCACGGTAACCCAGGAAGCCTGTGATAAAGGCTTGGACTGAGCCCAGTTCTATGGAGTTGGCCAAGTATCTTGGTTTAGAAGACCATAAGAGTTCTCTCAGATACTTATTAGCGCCTACGTAAGAAAGGCTGTTCTGAATTTTAATTCTCTGACTTCACTTGTGATAATTCCGTTGAGCTTGACCTGGAGGAACCACGTGGCATCCTCAGAGCTCGCTCTCTCCCCGTCCAACTCCCATCACATTGAACACAGGGCTCTAGGGAGGGATCCTGTTACCAAGGCTAAAGGCACCTGCTTGTAGCACACCTGTGTCCACACCTCCAGCTTACGTTTGACAAATCACCTTGTCAGAGGTGTCCCTTTTTCTGCCGGGAGTATGTTTGGAATTGACAGCTCTTTCATCTGGGTCAGCATGGTTTGGCAATGGTTACAAGATCACGAGAAAGTTAAGGGTATGTGTGAGGGTTCATCTGTCAGTTTGTAAGATAAAGAGATACGTGTGCCTGAGTGTTCCTCCAGTCCAGCCGTTCCTTTCCCACCTGTATGCGTTGGACACGTTTAGACACATGTGACATGGAGAGCTTTGCTGCACCTCCTGTCAAAGGCTGACAAGGGGAGGAATGCAGATCAGCAACAAAGATACAGGCCAGGGGAGTGTCAGGAGCAGCAGCATCCCGAACCAGCTACGTCACTGTGAAAAGCAGGAGGTGTAGGTAGGCTCTGATGCTCTTAAAAAATCTCAGAGGGTGCTGCTGTACATCCATTCTCAAATCACTGCCTGGTGTTATAACGCTGGGCTTAATGGCCCGTGACCTCAGATTATGGCCCAGAAAGGACTAGATCAAATGTCAGAGAAAAGATGTTCCAGCTGTTAAATAGCTACTTTAGGATTTGGGAAACTTGTGCTAATTTTATTTTTCTGCTTCCTCAGATTCAATCTGGGACTTTAGGCCACTTAGCCTTTCTGAATTTTAATTTCTTGATGGGAAATTGAGGAAGTTAAAAATGTCTTGACTTGCAGAGAATGGTGTTGTAAATAATTGCAAGTCAATTATGACAAGTATGGTACAAGGACAGAGTATGAACTCTTGCTACCCTCTGGCTTTTTTTTTTCTTTTTTTTCCTTGTATGGAGGGCTACGTTTTCATAGAGCACTTAGAGCACACCTTCTTCCTTGCAGGACCAGGATCCTCCTTCTCCACAGTTTTAAGGACAGGCCCAGCACCCTGATGCACCTTGGGCTTTCCCATCCCGACAGGACCAGCCCAGAATCCCTCGCAGTCCTTCAGGAATGGCCCTGGGATCACCTCCTTTTCAAATGTAAGTTGTGATTCTTTCCAGTCCAGAACACATCTTGTTCTTTCCCATGCAGAATGAGAGAACAAAGGTCTTGCAGGTCATGCAAGTGTGTTAGCTGTGTGTTGAGGGTGCGCTTCCCTCACTGTGCCTCCACCTGCAGAAGTGACAAAGGTTTCCTTCACTTCAGGGGGAAAAACTCAGCAGTTCTGAGTGAGTTTTAGCTTCTGGATTCCAACACAGCAACCTCACAAAGAAAAGGAGCTATGATGCGTTAAGTAGGTAGCACTCACCATATTTAAGGCTCTTTTATACATACGAGATGGAATTACTCTTTGATAATGCTGTACTATATTTCTGAGCAGTTGATGAGTAACCAATTACTCAGAGCTCCTTTGTCTAGCACTTCTGAAGCCCTCACAGATTCCTCAAATGCCACGGTAGCCATTTGCAGACACAATCTAAATGAAACTGAAGGCTTTACAAAAGAAACCCAATTCTGTTTCACTGCCTTTGTTTCAGAGAAACTGAAATTCTGGAGAGAATTGCATGTTTCAGATGGAGAGCCTACAAAGTGCAGGTCCCTTCATGCACCCTGGAGTTTTGTTAACGGGTGAGAAATGTAAAGCTGTGCGCACGCTGAGCAGGTGTTTCCTGGGCTAACAGAGAGTTTGTGTGGAAAGTGGGAGCAGCGGGGTGTGCCTCTTTACTGATTCTTCTGCTGCTGGTGGTGGTTGTGGTTCAAGTGGATGGTTTATGGCTTCTCCCTATCTTGATTAATTAAACAGTGTAGAAAACTATGGCTCATGCCTGTGCATCCAGATACTTAGCCTCTCATGCTCTCCTGCAAGCTCAAAGCCTGTGATGTGAACTCCCGATACAACTGTGGAGGAGGAAGGGGAAGGGGAAGGGATTAATACACCTCCTGAAAGTGCTCACTGCCTTCCAGACAGAAGCCCGACGACACTATCCCTGACCGTCTGAGTCACGAGGATGTTTTATTTGGCTCCTTCTGAGAGCGGAGTGGAGGCAGGAGCAGGTAGGGGTAGGACCGTGAACAGCCAAGGCAAAGTTCTGCTCTTTGCTTGGATATTTAATTGCAGGGTGATACTGGCAGCAATCTGGAAGAGTAGAAAACTCTGGGGGTACTCTGAAAAAAAGTTTGCTCTAAAGGCAAAAGGATATCCAAGAGAAATCACACCCTACAGCTTTCTCTCTTTCACTCTAGCAGTGATGCCTAGAGGAGTCCTTTCTGGGCCATCTAAATTCTTCCTAGGCAGAGGAATCTGATTTCCCAGCAGGTTTGTAAACTGGTGGCAGAGCATGGTCATCTGCTGTCTGAGGCAAGGTGTGAATTGCAGTGTGCTTACCCGCAGCGTACTCAGATTGCCGGTCCCGTTGACTTGCACTGGGACGCCTCATAACCCGAGCAGCGTAAGGGAGGGTATCTGCTCTGATACTGAGCTGTCAGTAACAGCAAACTGTTCCACTCCTCCAAAGCATCCACTGGAGAGGGTGACAGGAGATACTGGCAAACAGTGTCGTACCAGCGTTTGCAGGGAGCAAACAGGAACCTAGTAGGGGCAGAGATGCACTACCTAGTATTTCTTCCCTTGGTTCTGCTTGGGAGCAATTTGCAGCTGCTGTAGAGCTGAAGAGGTTTAATAAATGATGTCTCCCCTCCCTCCAAAACCCTATCCTGCGCTTCAGCAGCAAAGGCAAATGTCAGCGTGGCAAGGACTGTAAGGTGTCCTCTGGAGAGCTCTGCATCTTAGCAGCTGTTCCCAGCTCATACGTGGTATTGGGACAATAAAACGTTGCTCAGTGCTGCTGTCCTACAACTGATTAGGTCAGCTGTAAATATTGGGACTGCACAGTAAATACATACACACATATGACCAGATTGTGCTGACTTGTTAAATATAAATGAAAACATAATTAGATTTATAACGTGTCCCTCCCCCTCCTCGTGCCCAGTAACATAATTTACCAAAGGGGGTGGGGAGTGGAAGGAGAAGAACAAGCCCTCACAACCTGCTGAAATATCATTATTAACATGCACATGAAAAGTCAATTATGCCAGAGGGAGGTATTTAAGTGAAGTGAGTTTCCATACTCTGGGATTACACCTTGGGGATTATATATTTCTTATTTATTTATTTATTTTCCCTGCGATCTCTGCTGCTGCTTAGCAGTGAGGAACAAAAATGTTGCGAAGACATATTTTGAAATCCCCTGAAGAAATCGCCAAATATGCAGATAAATAATTTTTCCTCTCCCCATCAAGATTCTCCCTCATCGCCATATTATAAAGACTCTGCATTCCACCCAGTCAGTGCAGGTATGTTTTCTGGTGTTTAGTTTTAAATGACACCAGGGACTGGTCTTCCAGCACTTCCCTGGGGAGGACGTTTTACCGTACTGTTGTTATTAGTCGCAGTATTTATTATTTGTATTACAGCGATGCCTTGAGGCTTCTGCTGGGACTGGGATCCTGTTAGGCTGGATGCTGTGTGTGTGGAGGGTGAAAGGCAGGTTCTGCCTTAAAGAGCTCCCAGTCCAAATAGAAAGAGCAGACAAAGAGTGGGAAGGCAAAGGGGAGTAAGGAAGGGTGAAATGTGGTATGGAAAGTCATGAAGGAAACCTCACAATGCAAAATATGGCTCTTTGGGGCTGACTCCTCGTAACATTAGAGCTCTCAGATTAATCCTAAATCATGTTTTATTATTTAAACCACAAATAGAATTGGGTCTGATTGCCCATTTTCAGGCTAAGGTGAGGTTGTCCACCTGGGACTTCTGCTAATAGAAAAGCAAACAGCAACCTTTTGCTTCCAAATTGGGGTCGTTAGGACAGTGACCAAGGGGAGCTCCAGGTTCAAATCTCTGCTCCTTTTGATTTAGGATGGTAAACTGCAATCTGATCCGGGGAAGGCAAGTCTCACTTCCAGGGTTCACTGGATATACAATAGGGATTTCTTCCACTGTGCCCAGGGGATAGAGCTTTTAAAATTACTTGGATACTTACCCCCCTACCTCTTACAGGGTCCTTTGAAAATTCCTACTTATTGGGACGTTTAGCCAGCTAAATACTTAATTTCCAGTTATTTTTTAAACAAAAATTTCCATCTGAGATTGAGACAAGATTTGCATGTGGGCTAATCCATGAAAAATGTAAGCAAACCATAATTCAGGGAAATTCAATGAAGTATAGTGGGAAAGAACCAGGCATGGCCTATGACAAGACTCAAAACACGTACTTGATCCAGGTCTTGCCAATATTGCTGGTGTCCTAGGCTGCTTTAATGAAAGGTATCTTCCAGCATAGCACAGGTATTCTCGTACATGTCTTCGTTTCTTTCTGTTTCCCCTACTGAAAATAAGCAGATCTTTATAGCCAGGGGAAGAACTTAATTAGTGCCATTAAAAAAAAGTCTTCACAAACCAATACAAAAAAACCCTCAGACCCGTAAAACTAATCCAGAAGTGAATACATAAAGACCTGTTAGGATTCTTCAAGCGCTTCTGAGCCCCTGCGTTGATACACTTGCTTTGCTAGTCATGGTTTTTCCACAGGTTCTTGCCTAAGGCATGACAAATTTAATGGTGTATGTTTTGCTGAATTGTTGACTCTTATTTTTCATTCCTGCTAAGCTTCTAGTGAGGCATAAAAGAATGTTTGTGAGCAAGACTCCATGCATACACAGCTCTGCGATGTCTCCTTCCCTCTTGCCTTGGTGTAGAGTCACTTCAGCCAAGCAATGATTAGTGGAAAATGAATCAGATTAAAAGGGAAACCAGGCTAAAGAACCAAGTTTTAGCTCCCTGATAATTGTAACTTATCTAGTGCCTGGATAATTGTTTGTAAATACCTGCGGAGTTGCTAAGCCTATGTTAAGGCTTGTCAGTCTTTAATAAATCTTAAAGACTTAAGATCGTACTCTTTGATGCTACTCATGGCTTCCCAGTCCAAAGGCAGGGCGAAACAAGGCAGTAACGCCGAGCACTTCAGCTCAGCTAATCTGGCAAAATGCACCACAATCGTTATAAATGTGTGAGAAGGGCTGTGCGAGAGCTCCTGAAAAGGTCATTGGTATTTTTGGAGCGATAAATCATGGAGGGAAAGATTTGCATTTTGGCTGTATAAAATCCAGGGCTGGATTAGAGAGAGCATACTTTGCAGTAATATTTCTCTCCTGACTTGTTTTATTAGCTTCCTTTAAACATGTTACATTATTGCTTATAGAATTTCATTTACTTGGATTGGCAGCTTGATAAATATGTCTATTGGCGATGATTTGGATTGCTCTGGGCATTAATATTATTAAATCCTGTCACAAGGAAATGTCTGAAAGATGACTTACTGTAAAGATTACAGCATGAAATAAATCATACAATGGTATTTGTTACCGTTTATGGCCTCTTGGAGCCGAGTCAATCCCTTTTTATGTTGCATTATTTTTCAAGTTTTTATAGCCTTACATTATATATCGCTGTCAGAAATGAACAGATGGGGTGTCAAACACGAGCCTTCTGAATAATTCCCACCCTCGGGTTATTTGTATGAAGGACAAGTGTAAAACTGTGTTCTCAAGAAAAAGGAGATGGATAGAGGTGGAGAAAGTGTTGTTACAGTGAGCAAGATCCCTTTTGTCAGCAGGCACATTGTGCTTTTGATCACTACCTGGTATTTACGCTACAGGGTGGGGACGCGCTGGAAAATCTAGCAGTCTGTTGGCATAGCAAAAAACCTCACGAGTTAGACAAGTTTCATGTTCCTTCAGCTTTACTGTTATTGCTAGAACAGGAGAGAGACGTGGAAGGGGCGTTTCAGTGACAGCCAGACCTCAGAGGGTTGGTGGAAATACTGAGAAGTGCGGATGCCTATAGGTACCGCTCAAACACTTCAGGGCTGGAATACTAAAAAGATTCCCTCCTGAACAGCACAAATGGCATTTCTGGAGTTTGGGAAGCATAAGGAAGAAGATGAGCAGATATTTCAGACACTGGAAGTTTGTAAACTAATGTTAGGCAGGTAGCTCCTCTAGGAAGAGGAGATAATATTTTGCATTCTGCTTTTTGTTGCGTTGGGAAGTCCCATTTTTCTTGCTGTATATTTAGGAGGAGTAGTTGTCAGAGTCAGGGCGGCAGGCTGGATGGACTGATAGTTAAGCTGATAAATACACATACAATTGATTAGGTTTGAGTGTAAAAATTCAAGTGGGAGATGACATTCATGCATGATTTCCCCCAAGATTTCTGTCTTCGAATCTCCAGCCCCCACAGTATTGTACAGGTACACAGAATACAAATGAGCATTATTTTTTGGAACACGACTTTCTGGTAGAAATAGATCTTTAAGCACCCCAATACGTTGTTCTGTAGATGCAGGCTGGCTGGTCTTGCTCATGGAGCCCTGAGGTCTTATCTTCACCGAAACTTGCACAGCCAATGGGAGTGACAAATCATCGTGATGGGAGAGATATTTTAGTGGAGTTCTGACACAGAATACCTGCCTTCCACATGTGCAAAATCTGCCCAAACTTGTTTTTTACAGAGTGCATTGTCTTTTAGAAACGCCGTAATAAGCAAGAGCGTTCTCCATTTGGGCTTTCAGTAACCGGAGATGTTACTGGTAACTCTAACGGGACTCTCCTTCCATCAGTGGTTTACTTCTTGACTCAGTTTTGGTATACAGGCCTCAGGTTTGCGGGGTTTTCTCATCCCTTACGGAGAGTAAAGCATTCGGAACACTGGAAAGACAGTCTCAGCCCTTGCCCACCCTTTGATGTGCAGAATTTTTTCTTAACTTCAGTTTGTATTCACACTCGCTGTATTTGGCACCTAAGCTCCCTGGGATTTTAGCCAGCTGCCATTCCTTATGAATTTAGCCAGCTAATCCAAAGTTTATTCCAGCTTCTTTCTGAAGCTTTCTTCCCTTGTGTTCACATGCCTCTCGTTTCTTTGAGACTTACCATTACAGATGTATTCCTCACCTTTTTTCTGTATTTCACGTGCAAGTACAGCGCCTCACTCTTCCCCGGGCCCTGGTCCCACGTCTGTTGTCAGGCTTGCGTAAGAGCGAGGCTCACGTTCGCTGTGCAAAGCACAGTTGTGCTGCACGTTGGAACTGACGCTGCACCCACCTGTATGGACTAATCCGAGCCCGTGTTGTACAATGGTATAATCACTTAAAGAATTTGCATGACTGATGGTGTGAGTTCTGGGTGCATAAGGATAAGTTTCGTAATTAGCTTTCCCTGTGAACTCTTGCAAACCAGTCTATTTATAATTTGGTTGGCTCCTGATTTTTAATGAGGGTGCTGGGAGTGACTGAAGCCTCTGGCAGCATGCATTTCATATTTTAATTACCCACAGTAATTCTGACAATTACACCAATGCCATAAATCACAGCATAATGACCCATTAAAAAAAAACACCTATATTTAATGATTGGATGGGGATTTCAATTAAACAGATATGCAATGGCTTAACAAGAGCCAGAAGCTCGGTGGAGTTTCAAAGTCTTCCAAATCCTTTTGTTGAGCTGTGGTTCCAGAAGGTGAAGAAACTTTGTGCAAAGTTTCTTTCGCAGGCCAAGTCCTGATTTCCTCAGCAGGGAACTGCTTTTCATGGGATGAAACCTGTTCCTGTGTGCCAGGCTAGAACTGGACTTCCACATGATTTGAGTCTTGGGAGCTAATGGGCCATTCTGGTCTCTGTCTTGGAGTCCAGGAGGATTTAGGATGTCCCTCTTGGCAATGTCGGTACTGCAGTCACAGGCATCCCTGGGTGTCATGCAAATGTAATGGCCTTGGGTTTTAGCCAGTTAACTTGAGTTTGAGTAGGGGTAGCATAGAGCTACAGCTCGCACAATTTTCTGTCTGGCAGATGGACAAATTTACACTTCATTAAACCATGGACAGTGTGACAAAAACTGTCTTGTGTGTGGTGCTTAATGCCCTTCTTACCATTAACCGTTGTTGACGAAGGCAGTTATCAAGGGATGATCAACATCACATTGCTTACGTAGCATTCCCTCCTCTGGTTGTTTCTTGGGTGGTGAACGCCGTGTGCCACCTCCTAGACAGACCTGAAACAACAGGGCTGGGTCTGCAGGTAGATCCTCTGAGGAGCAGAGCCTGCACAAAGTTACCGTCAGTTCAGCCAAAAATAAGGCTGTGCTACCCAGCGAAGCCTGTTACAGCTGGGTCCTGGTTTTGACCCTTAGTGAAAATCACTTCTATTATCTAAGATCTTGAGTAAGCCAAGTTCTGCTCTTTAGATTATTTTGCTATTAATAACGTCACAATAAGTGGGTGGAAGTAGCTAATGGCTCTAAGCCACAAATGATCCCAAATGTTCCCAGTCTCTGCTCTCCTGTAAACCTTGACAGATTGGGAGTGCTTAGTAAAATATTGTAACACTCAACACGCATTTACAAGACAGCGATCTGTCCCATGACGGCTTCCAGATGTGTGAGTGTGTGCGGTTTCATAATTCAAGAACAGATTCTATTGCCCTCTGCAGATCCCCCATCAGGCTGTTCATAATGCTGCTCGTAATTAAATTAACCCACTAACTAGCCATGCAAATTTTGATAAGCACTGACCAAAAAAATAAAAACAGGGAACTGTTGAGATACTCTCAAAAAATGACAGGCTTGTCTTCAGAGATTATTTGTCATTATGAGAAGATTTGTTTTTTCCCTTCCTGTTTGCCAAATTCTACTTTGTCCCTTCAGACATGACAACTGTTTCAAGGTTTTAATCTAATAATTAGGAGCTGAATTTTGCCACCCTTACTCAAGCTGTCTGCTGTGTTACTCTCTGAACACCCTTTCTAGGATGAAAGCAAGCCTCTGTTCCATGTGTGGGTAGCAGGACCAGGCTTTAGTTTTCACGATACAACCCGTGCCCAGCCCAAGTAGCAGTGGAAGAATAAAAAATACGCACATACGCTTGTCCGCACCAAGGAGAAGCAGCTGCATTTTATCCAGCCCTCCTGTGACCTCAGCAGGGAACAGGGAAACTTCAGCAGAGGTTTCACGAGGGATGTTACGAATAATGAGCTGTGCTTTCCTATCAGAAAATGGCTCCTAGCTCGGGCACTGAGTAGGATCCAGCTTCCGCACGATAACTGTGCTGTATTCATTTGCAAGTGTGGGAGTTCTTACACCTGTTTACGTCTGTGGCTGAACGTGTGAAGTGTTAGCTGATGGAGGGTGAACGCAGAAACGGAGAGCAGATAACAAAAGCAGAAGATGGCTGAAGATGTCACTGAGATTTCTTTAGTGCAGTGGACTCAAACACATCTACACCAATGTTCCGGCAGCTCAGCCCCGTTATCCTCATGCTTTCTGAACTTCTCCGGGGCTGCCAGCTCTCCAGGCTTTGCTGCACAGGTATCAGGGGTTCTTCTTAAGGCATCATCACCTGGAGTCCTGTTATTGGAGAACGTTTGCTCCATTTTAGTGTTGGATGGTGCCGATGAGGCTAGGATTCAGCCTTTCCATGTGTATGGTGTGCAAGACCCACTGCTACGTGTCTCTTTTCCATGCTGTTTTCTCAGTTCAACTTATTTTACCTTTATTGTTCATGTTTGCAACTCTAAATAATGCAGGAGTCCCTAAACTTAGTGGGGGACTGTAAGTATTGCTGCAATATGGGTGATAACTACAGACTATTTTTATTTTAGTGTATTCTGTACAACCACGCTGACTTCACTGGGATTACACGTGCATTGCTCAGGGGCAGATTTGGTTCGGTGGATGTAATTAAGAAAAACGTAACTACTCATTTTTAAGATTGGTTTTACTTGTTGCCTGATGTATTTGTTAATTGTTGGATGGAATACTCTAAATTACAATATTTTGCAATGACACGTAATACCTCTGTGTCAATTAATTAAGCCTCGTAGTTCCTTGTGAGGTGGGGAGAGCACTTTGCGTTGTGATTGGGGTGATGTAATCCGCGATGACGAAGAAGCCGAGTCCAGACAAGCACCGTATTCTCCCCGCCTGGAGTGAGAAAAGGGTCTTTGTAGCAGCCTTCGCAGGCACGGGCCATTTCCATTGTGTGCGTGACTCCGCTCCTCCCTAAAGGAAAAGGTTAACGTATGTGCGGATCTGGGAGCCGTTCAGAAAACAATAGAGGATTCCCAAACTGGATGTGAGCCGAGCAGCCCACCCGGCTGAGGCTGTGGTGCGGAGGCAGGGGAAGGACATCGGGGAGTTTGTGCCGGTGGGCCAGGGCTTTCCAGACCCGGCTGCTGGAGCATCCTGCTGTGCTGCCCGGGCACCCGGGGGTGTTTTCTGACTTTTGAGCACAGATTTCTCATGTCTATAGGATTCCGGGGACCAGTGGTGCAGCAATTCCAGGCCTCGCTTGTCCTGAGGTGCTTTGTGAGTAGGCTTCTACCCCTTCATCAATCCTGGCAAAATTTGGGACACAGAAATAAGCTTGAATTCCTGTGGATTTGCTGCTATTCTGTACTTGGAGCACAGAAGGCAAACCACATGAGCACGGCCCTCGATGCGCACATGTGACACGAAGACTCAGTGTAGCCACATTTTCCCATAGCGAGGAGTGGAAGAGCTGATGTTGGAGGACTGCAGGCAAGGGATTCAACAAAGCTTTGGGGCTTTGCAAAGGCATTATTAAGAGTTTAAAGATAGCTCGTCAGCGGGAAGCTGTTGGCAGCTAACAATTTGATAAAAGGACTTCCACTCCCTGCCTTCTACCGCTACAGACAACTGTTAATCACTTATGTTAGTCCTCAAATGAAGTTTGAAACATCTTGGATGTGTCTGACCATCTTTTATTGGAGCTGAGAGCTGCGTTATCTACTTTGATTCATGGAAACATGAGTGACTGGTTTATATTAAGTCATGGCTGTGGAAACAGGAAAAAAGGAAATGGTTTACCATGTTGTAGCACTCCCAGTTCGACTCCAGTACACTGGACCAAACTGCAATTGTGGATAATATATAAGGTATTGAACTGGGGTGACTTGCAGTATAAAACCAAATTTTTCTCCAGGTTTAACGGTGGATAGTAGACTTGGTGTGTCTGTGGGTTAGGCACAGACTGATTACGCCAGCAGCTTGTGCACCTGACACCATGGAACGGTATTTTCAAATGTTCTGCTGCTGGGACCACATTTTCAGAAATGCCCGCAGTCCAAAGTAGTGGGGCTTTTGTGAGTCAGCTCCACTTGTACAGTCTTGGGTACCGCAGTCTTGTGCTTTTTTGATGTTCTGTTCAGTGCAATGTAAGCGGCAAGGACCTCAAATGAGAACGTAATAAAGAAAAGTAACACAGATGTGGCATTGCACAGCGTGATGTGAATGGCAGTGTTTTCTCTCAGAGCCACGCAGAGCCAGCACGGGTGACTGTGCCCGCAGCACGGTCAGTTGGTGACCCCGGCTAACGGCTGTAGTGAGCGGTGAGCGACTGTGGTCAGCCAGACTGTTTCTGTCTCTGTGTTGGGTACCACAGCATGTCACCTCCAGTGCCCGCGTCCTCAAGCTCCTTGGAGTCCAGGGCAGGATGATTTAGGAGTCTCTCAGGAAAATCAGATTTCCGTAAGAACCACATAATTTGCAGAGTATCTGGCAGAAGGAACCCTTAACTAAAGCATGGCTTGTTAAATCAGGACGTGCTTGGCTTTGGAGGGTGGAGGCTGTTATGATGAAGTGGGTTTCCTCCTGTTTTTCCCCTCTGTCTCCCACTTTAGGGATCCAGCAGGTGTTTCCCCCACGGCGTGTATCTTCTCCCATAGTGTTAGAATGAGATGGCACTTCTGACAGGTTGTGTGTATAGATGATGGCTTTGTTGTGAGAGAGATGTGTACACTGATTGACTGGTAAAGCTGAGTTGAGTGAGGCAGCTTGTGAGAAGGTAGCCTCGAACTTGCCAAAACACCGTTTCCTCACTGGCCTAAGGGTTCTCTCTCCGAGGAGACGCGTGGCTAGCAGGCCTTGCGGTCAGCACGGGGCTGCGCAGACACCGCAGGGATTGAAAGGGGTACTGCTCCCCTTTCCCCCCAGTTTGGTACTGGCTTGCTAAATTCAGGAGGGACAGTTTGAAGCCTCTCCCTGCCAGATGCAAAATTACCTCTCATTTTGCTGAAGAGGGGGTAATTCAAACCTGATCCAAAAAATGCTTCGTGCAACGTGCTGTTTGCCTGCGAAGCTTCTTCCTGCAGATGCTGCTGAGAGCACAGCTCTCCACCCGGACGCGAGGAAGGATGTCAGGACCACACGCTTGTCTGGCCATGCAGCTCTGCTAGAGCTGTTGTCTTCCTCGTGTATTGTACTCGGCCTGCAGTAAAGCTGGAGAGATGGTGCTGAGCAAATGGCTTATCCAACAGATTCCAGGTCTTTTCCTGCCCATGCCTGGGCCATGAGGGGATGTGAAAAACCCTTTGACATGGCCTCCCCAGCAGTTCTGTTCTGTAGCACTTTTGAAACAGTTTAATGTTCACAGCAGCCTCTGAATGGCTTTTGTTTCACGTGCTCTCGCTGCTGCTTCTGACCTAACACAGTGCTCGCAAACACAGCTACGTATCTGAAATCTGCCTCTGGAATATGGGCCTAATTTAAAGTCCCTGAAGACAAAGGGAAAATTCCTGCTGACTTCTTTCTGCTCTTAATCAAAACCGTGTTTATATAAATGTTGCTTCAATGACTGTCCCCCACTGAAGAACTCGTTATTTAAAATAATTCTAGGGGCCATGTCCAAACAGCTATAAACATCACAACTGAGACAATAATTCAAGGAAATACTTTGCAGTATGTTTTTCCTTGTTTGGCTCGCTCAGCTGACATCAACAAAAGAATTCCTCCACTGCACAACCCTTTTCCCCATACTGTCATGGTTAATATGTAGTTCATACAATCCTAATTTTTCCTTGCTACTATGAGACGTAAAAACCATGATGTAGATGAAGAGAGCATCTCTGCAGCTGGAGATGTGACCTCAGCTTGGGTAAACTGTAGCTGCCACTGCTGAGAGCTTGGTCTGTGGCTAAGAAGTTTCTCTCTCTGTTTTAGAGGGTTTGACGGCCAGGGAGAGGAGAACAGCAGAGTCATCCTGGATTCAGGAGGGATGGTCCACTGGTGTGATGATGCTGGTCCACTGCAGGAGGCTCTTCGGGTAGGTGTGGGGTATTTGCTTTTGGGATTCCCGTGTGTCTCCTTGTTCTAGGAATAAGCTGGAGCTTCAGTGCATTTATCTGGGTGAGGGGCACAGCACTGTAGTTTACTGCTGTTTATTTAGCAATGTTATCTTAGCTGATTTCTAATTCTGATTTCACGTGCAAAGGTAAGAGACCCTGCCCCGGAGGAGAGAGACTGAGGGTTTACCATTGCCTTCTTTTTCAGGAGCCAGATAAAGTATCTTGACCAGGGTCATGTAGAGTCTCTGTGGCAGTGGTGGGAGCTGAAGGGTCGTTCCACAGCCGTGTTCCCCTGTAATTTAGGTGGTAACCTGGGAACAGAGAAAGATTTCCAAGGCAGCCAGGGATCAGTGCTGCCTCCCAAGTTCACCAAAAGCAGGGCAGACACCCTCTCTCAGGAGAGGACCTCAGCAGATGGACAAAGGAAGGTCTGATCGACATCTATTTTATTTCAAGATGTTCTGTTGTGTTTCCAGACCCCTGTGTCTGTGACATTATTGATCCGGATATCTTTAAGACAGTTTGGTTTGTTTATTTAATGTATCTAATCCGTAAAAGAACAAATCCTATCTAGAAATGGCAGGTTGTGCTCAGAGCTGCCAGGGAGCTGAGAGTAGGCAACCAGATCCTGCAATGAGGTGATCAAAGATTTCATCAAAAATACAGAATGTTCAAGCTGTTCTGCCAGCTGGGAGACTTGTAGCAGGCTGGAATTCATGCTGCTTGAAATGCTGCAGCTTCCTTCCAAGCAAATAAAAGGACCTTATTGCCCAGCAACCTCCAAAACAGGATTAGTCATTACAAACGGGCAAATATCCCGACCGGCTGGAAGCTCAGCTCCGTGAATTGAAGGGTAATGTTTTGAAAAGATCTTACAGGCGGGTTTACACGCGGAAAAAGCCTACGACCGCTACTGTGTCCTAGCTCCCCATGTGCCACTTCTGGTTTGTACCCGGTGTGTTTGTGTAGCTAAGCTAGACTGTGCAAGGGGCTCTTTAGGAGGATTTAGAATGTCCACAAAGGAAATTAGTGCTTCATGTTCATGTGGTGTCTTCCTTTGGAATCGCATTTCTGGGAGAGGCAAGACCTCAAGGGCCTGGGAGTCTGAGATGGGAGTGTTTTGGGTGCTTGACAAAGTCCCAGACTGTGCTCTGGGTTTTTAAAAGCTACGTTTTTAAAGTTGTTTTGATGCTTAAAGGTGCAAGCATACTCCCATGGAATTTTTCATAACTCTTCAGCATTTCATGGACAGCCTGATGGATATACCTTACAGAGGTTCCTCCTTGGTGTCCTTGCAAAACACAGGGCATCTAAACACACATCACAATATGATCCTTTGACTTTCACAGGAGGTATACATTATTAAATAATTTAAATATTTTTTTTTTAATTTTAACCCTCAGTCTAATATGGCATGAATGTTAGAGAATTAATGGGGTTTTTTTTCCTTGACTTCAATAATAGAGTAATAAATGTCAGACGTGGCAGCGTCTTGGCCCCAGGTCGGAAGGCTGAAGTCCTTCCGTAGTGTCTTCACCTGTCCCTGCTGCTCGTTCGCTGTGCTGGCTGCTCCTGTTGGTCTGTAATTGCACCTTTCCTCTGCAGATTTCAGCAGTAATAGTTTTTCCAATTGTTCCTATAAAATAAGCTATAAAAGAGATTGTGTTTTTAATTGTTTAGCTTCATTCAGCAGACTAATCGTTGGACTTCAGGCATGTTACATTAAATACAGCTAAAGGTTTCATTATTCAATTTAAACGAATCTAATTAGTTAGAGACAATCGTTTAATCTGGTTATGATTCTAATCTCTCATCAGGAAACTTCTCCCTGACAAAGCCCCTTGTTTCCCTTTGGGAAGAAAACCTGCCAATGAGTGAACGTTGCAGGGATGTACCGGTGTCCCCATTCCTGGCCGGCTGATGGACAGTGGGGCGACGGCTCTGCTGAGCCGTTTCAGCCATCCGGCACCGCACCAAGCAATACCCGCTCCGCGTGCGTTCTCCCAGGCTAAATAGTTCATTTGAGAAACATGCTCAATTAGCCAGGAAAAAGGCACCAGGACAAGGTTGTTATTAAGCTTGTGGCGTTAAACTATTGTTTGAAGTATTGCTCCCTATTCCACATTTTTGATGCTTTATGCCAACATCTATGGAATTTTCACTGCTGTAGGATACACTGGGAATCCAAATACTTGAGAGACTTTTTCTATGCAGTCTCATTCTGCTCATAGATGTTACACAGCTAAGGAATGGTTTAAGTCTTTCTAATGGAAAAGAAAAATCTAAAATAAACCTAGTAGCTGGTTTAGCAGAATTGTTTTAAATTTAGAGTTGCAAGGACCAAGCAGTACCAGACCTTCAGCATCACGTTTTGGTCTGTGTCTGTGTCAATGCAAACTCACCACCAGCTGGGCTGCGGGACTTTGATGCCGTTAAGAGCTGTAACTTCATTTACCGTTAGTTTCTCGGGTCTTTGGAATATCTGCAAAGAGAATGGAAATTTATTCAGAACTTGCCAAAGTTGTGGCTAGTCTCAGTAAGAATTTTTTGCGTATCCTTTCCCTCTTTCTTCCTTTCTCTAGCTCATGCGCATTTCTAAATACATTTTAAAACTTCTTGATGATAACACAATTCAAATTCAAAAAGGACCAAAATTATCTCAGGCTCTAGACTTCAGCTTGCATCCAGGATTGGTTGAAAAACTTTCCCTTTTAAAATATTTATTTTCTTATAAGAGAGTCTTGGTACTCTCTGCTTCCCTACTGAAGCACTGAGAAGCTAATGATGGGTCAGAGAAGAAAATTCACAGGTCTGGACTTGCAATTTATTGGACACTTCCCCATTTCCAAAGTTGTTTAAACTTTGGAGATGTTTCCAAAACACACTTGTGCCAGCTGAGTTTGAAACAGATTTAATGTTCACCTTTCCCCCTTAAATATCCTTCATGTTCAGCTTTCTCAGATTTCCCCTTGTCACCATTTCCTTGGGTTTGTCGGGGCAGTGCTCTCCCCTGTGCGGATCTGAGGGCAGTTAACGTCCAGGACGGTGCTGTGTGTGCCACTGTCTTCTAACACCAGTGCTGGTGTGACCAGATGGAAGCTAGAGGAGGGAAGAATTAAAGGCTTGCTTGTCACTAGTCTGGAGCACAGCCTGGGTCTCCCAAATACCAGTCTGTGAGTTGGAAGGACCAGAAGTCTGTTTTAGCGTAGCTGACTGTACAGCCTCGTCCGGTGTCTGTAGCTGCAGGTGTGCCATGGGAGGAGTGATAACCCAGTATTGCCCCTGGAAATCTGCCAGTTCCACCTGCAAATTGAGTGAAGCTTCAGGATTTCCAGGAGAGAGACACTGGCTGGAGAGTAAACGGTAACCCCAGTTGGTAACTGCTGCATTGGCTGCAAACACACACGTGAGCGGCGGCCCTTCCACCCTTGGAAGAGAGAACAGCAGCTCCGCTCCCTCGAGGCGGGGTGGGGCGCGAGCTCTGCTCCTCACACGCAGAGCTGGTAGCTCAGAACTGCAGGGGAAGCAAAAACGACTTCAGCCCAGTAGAATATTTATTACGTCTCTTCCTCCCTTAATTTGGCAAAGGAGCTACGATTTGTCCTCCTCTTGAGAACGTGGAGTATTAATTAACTGAAGACGGGCTGAGAAATGGATGGCTCTCCTAAGTGTTTTCCCTATACTTTATTATCATTCTAGGCTTTTAAAACAATGGCTGTGCCAAAGAAAAGATTAGAGTGAGGCAGAGACAGGGCTTTTTTAAATAATAACTAGACAAAATAATATCAATATGCAGTGTATACAATCAGAACAGAAGACAAATTATTCATAAGGTATATTTGAATAAGAGGTAATTGTGACTTGAATAGATTACTGGAATGTATTTATTGCTACATAAATATGAAGGCATATGGAACTCGATTGATTGTATATAGAGACAAAGTAAATAGTATGTGCTTTTACATGTAATTTATGTATCTCCATCTATAGTGACAGATATAGATACTGTACCTACTGTGTCTTTATACCTATATATGGAAAAGAGAAAGCGCAAAAAGGATATTTCATCCTGTCCATCGCTGTCCTACTCCTCTCCAGCGTTTTTTGTTTTATCACCTAAAACCACGGCCAATGGAGCGCAGAACTCTGACCTACAATGTGCATGTGGAAAACAGAGATGTGAGCATCTGCTCATCAAAACCTTCCCCAGCTGCCTTGCAGAGTTCATACTTGTTTCTCTTTGGTGGTAGCTTTTGGCTTGCTTTGTCTCCTTCCAGCAGAAGACCTCAGGGACCCGGCGCTGACATAGGTGTCATCAGCTGGGTAAGCTGAAATGTGGCTGGTTAGGCAGTTTACCAGGCATATCATTGTCAGAACCATCACCACCTGCGTACTCAAAGTTGTTTGTTTGTTTTTAATCCACAAGCAATGTGGATTTTCCAATGAGGAAAGTTTCAGGGAAAAGAGAGATACAAGCTGGGGAAGGATGGCTTTTATCAGAATTTTTTTCCTTTGTGAAGGAGTTAGATTAAGGCTAGTGCCCTTACTTAATTTATGTAAGAGCACTGAAGACAAATACAGCCAGAGAAGAACCAGCGGGACACAGTGTCAAGAAATTTTCCAGGCTCTGTGGCTGTCGAGTTAGCTAGGAAGCAATAAGAGCAGCAAAGGCTGGTAACGTAGCCAGGCTGTGCCTGTGCCAATCACAGCTTGGTGTTGGTTCACCTCTCCAGTAATTAATTAGTGTACCAGTGAAATCTGCATTTCCTACCAGTGCAGTACATGTACCAGCGGGTGCTTCCAGCTGCACGGTTGCAAAATCAGCACATTTAGGCAAATCCTTTCTATTTGTAGGAGAAACGTCTAGGAGGAGTTGTGCAGAAAAGGACGTGGGCAGCAGAAGCTAACGCACGCAGGAGAGACCCAGAAAGTGTGGCACTCCTCAGGGCCATGGCTTCATTTTTTGAAAGAGAAGGGTACAGTTACACTCAAACCTTGGATGCAAGAAACCTGGCCTCAATTAAAGTTAGTGTCCAGGAGCAGAAGCGGGTAGGAAAAGATAGAAGAACAGTTGGGAGAGATTTCTAAAGCAAGATGATTATGCAACTATTTAAAAAGAAAAGACAGAGGCTGATGTTTCTCATTTAGCAGTTGTCATTATCGATGGGCCAGCAGATGAGCTGGCTGGGTATCCAGCTGCCGTACCCGTCCAAAGACTTCCTCATCCCCAGCTCTGATGCTGTGGATGAGGCTACAGCGTTTATCCTAACCATCATGGAAAACAGTTGTTTGGATGGAAAGCCCTGCGTTCCCGTAACGGTTCGGGTGCTTTGGTAAGCATTGCAGCAGGCACGGTCTCAGTTTGGAGACAGTAACAAAGCCCAGATCAGTTGCATTTCCATGGGTTTAGACTCTGCCGTGAGCGTTCTGCTCCCAGCACACTCAGGCCTGTGCTGCCCTTTGCCCCTCTCCTGGGGTACAGAACTAGACAGGGCCTAGAGAACCAGACCCACACCGAGGTGAACATTACTTATGCTTGCAAGAATGAACGTTTACGAGGGTCAGTGCTGATGCCAAGGACTTCTAGTCTTTCCCATGGAAAAATTTAGGTTTTCCAGTAATGCTGTAATTATCACCCTGTCATGTCACAAAGCAAACAGGTTGGCAAACCTAGGTACCGAACTAAATAATCTGTGGCATAATCTAAACATATAACGGTAATTAAATCTGACAACTTAATAAGATACTGAAATTCACATGTACAGTAGTAATCTACAATTAAGTAATCTTTTGTAATAGCACCCTGCCAGTTTGTAAGATTGCAGGTAGAGTGCTGTGTACTGTTTCATAGCAAAAATATTGACGTGAGGAAAAGTTACCCAGGCAGTGATCAGACGTGCGTTCAAAGCGAGCAGGACGGCACGTGGAAGGGTCCGGTACAGGCAAGGATACGTCTCAGGCGTTCAGGTATGCCCTGCTGTACTTGGGCAGGGCTTTCTGCTCTTCTGGGGGGCTGAGATGCCTCACATCTCCAGTGAGATTTCTCGGTGCATCACCTAACCTCAGGGCGGTTGATTAGAGCACCAGTCCGTCTAGGACCCCGTTAGGGTCTCTGATATCCAACGTTCACGTGCTCTCCCAAGCAGAGAGGATCCATTATACCGTATCTGAACTGGAAGAAGTTCCATTTCTAGTGGAGTTTACATTCCATCATTTTGACTTTGATACTATCTTGTGCAATCAGTAGTAGTATTAATGTTTGGTTACCCAGATGCTGTGCAAGGTAGCAAAGAAAAAAATTAGACATAATTGTAAGGGAGACAAGATTGGATGCATCAAAACACAGAAAGCAGACTTCAAATTGGTGGTGATTCCACGAAACCAGCTAGCTCTTGAGAACTGGGAGGAAGTAAGGACACACGTTTCTAGGAACTTCTGGATTTCTCTTTTAAGTCTTTTGGGTTGCCAAGTTTTAAAAAAAATACGGTATATGCTTTTGCTTCCTTTCCTACAGCATGTCCCATCTATTTATGTACAGCCTTCTTGAAGGGGGAGGAAAAAACACAGCCCCTCCCTCAGAAGCCCCCTGAGTGCAAACGGGCTCGGTGGGGCCTTGTGCCCAACAGTGCAGTCGCCAGCGCTGCTGCTCCAGAGGGTAACTGCGTTTCGGTTATGATGTCAGTAACCGGCTCCCGGGAGAGCTTTTCTTTTTCAATCCTCTGAAGCTTTGAGTGAATAAAGTGAGCCTTGGAAAAGCAAACCAAGGCAAGAAACTTTCTAAATATAGGAAACACTCTGGGATTTTTGCATGACAATTACGGTATTTTTAGGCACCGGTAAGAGATTTCCTGCATTTGTCAGTCTGAACCATTGTGCCTTGGTTTCTTTATTTTTATTTTTTTTCCCCTTTCTGTTTCTACTAACTCCTCTCCCCGTGTTGTTATTGACTGTTTCTACAGATGCTGTTTTCAGAGCGAGAGCATTGGGGAATCAATCACAGCTGTGTTATAAAAGGATCCCCATCACTACAGAGCTGAGTAAGTTATTCTTTAGGAACAAATTTTGCAGAAGCAATATGCATGCTGCATTATTTATTTACCCCAGGCCCTTTTTAGAATTCACAGGCAGAAAGCGACAAGCACTACATGTCCAAGGAACATTAAGAGGTTTGACTTAGATGTTAATTCACTGGCTTTGAAGGAGTCAGGATGGTTTATCAGGAGAATAAATATAACAGAGTGTTACAAAGGTCTCGGATGTAGCAGAACTCTGAAGCATCCATTTAGGAGAAAGATAATGTCCTTGGGTTTTTTCCTGCTGGACTGGATTTCAGGAGGTCTGAGTTCTAGTCACACATCCCACCTATGTAACGTACTTGGCTAAGGCAGACAAATCAGAAGCCCATTTGCCTGGTTTGCCCTTATTTTCAGTGTGGGAAGAGGCACCACCACAGGCAACTCTGCCCAGATCAAATCTAACTTGCCCTTTGGCTGTGTTTTCTCTCTGATTATTTTTAAAAGCACTGAGAGAGATTGTATGCACACGTGCGCATGCCGAGGTGGACAGAGCCCAAGACCTTTGTCTCTGTTCCATGATTAACTGGTCACTGTAACACAGCAGTCAGTGTCACACCAGAGCGGTGGGCTGGGCTGCCCGTCCGGAGGGACACGAGTGTGTTGCTCCATTTAAAGTGCAGATACAAGAACGTACCCATCAAATTAGCACGGCATATTGCTAGGGATCATGACTGGCTCCTGACTCAGTCACTCAGGCTTTTTTCTTTCTTTTTGACACAATGCTTGTAAATGCTAAGTGGGCTTGGCACTTACGGGGTCCTTACTTCCCAGTCCTCAACCAGGTTTGCAGCTGGAACGGGGCAAGTGAGCAGCCTTGGGCCTGTAGAAGGCACGAGCAATATTTTGTCTGTATGAAGCTCTGGTGTGCTGCTTATTCAAAACTTGCAGCTGATCAGCTGTGTCCCAGAAGCAGTTAAGCGCCTCAATGGGCTGTTCAGTCCTGTGTGCTCCGTAGAGTGAAACAAAAAAAAAAAAACCCCACAAAATAATGGTAAGATAATGATGCCTCCTCCTGAGTAATTTCAGAACTCTTGAATTTCCCAGAGCGACATTTGGATATCTTGTGGTGTGGTTGAGGCTTATTTCTGACGTGTCCAAAAGTCTCAGAAATGCTTTGGGCTGGCTACCGAGGCCCAGCTCCTCTGAGCAGATTCTGTGCAGTCAAGCTAACGTCTTCAGACAGGCATTGCACCCCTGTGATTTCCCTCCAGGATGTGGTGTGTTAGTGGAGGGGAAAACATCTGCAATCTGTTGACATGACTTGGATTTTAGACATGTCAGATCTCTGACAAAATAATGAATCGAGCCCAGTCCCTTAGCACATGGATGCCTGCCACTGCTGCAGTCCTGAACAGAAATATGTTCAGAGTTACAGGGACGGGCTAGGAAGCAAAATAACTCCAAGAATTTAAAACCTGGAAGCACAAAACAGCTAAACAAAAGCAGCTGGAGCCTTCTTGTGATGGAATAAGCTTCCTGTAAGTCCCTCTGCTAGACCTCGATCTAGACAAACGCTCACTTTTCTGCCTGTCTCTAGGAAAAGCTGAGCGCGGTAATACTCGTGTGCCGTAGGTCAGAAGGGCTTTGCTCATCCTGGGCAATTTCTTATTTCGCAGCACCCTGAGTGTGGACCAGTGGCCATCTGCATCACTTGGCGTGTCTGGCAGCGAAGCCAGCGATACAATACATATCGCTAACGCTGCTCAAAACCTGCCGTGAGGGAAGGTAGGACCCTTTCTTTCAGTCGAAGTCACCGCTGAAGTCAGTAGGAATTTTACAGTTAATTGTGACAGGCAGAGGAAGCGATGTGGTATCCCAGTAGAGCCAGAACTGCCCCACTTTGTGACTAGGCCGGCACGCGAGAGCCCCCCGAGTCCCAGAGGGGTGCCGGGGTCCCGAAGGCGTGTGGTCCTCTAGCACCCACTGACCTGATGGTGCGTAGTCAGGGCAGAGCTGAGAGAATCACCCGAGCGTCTGTGCTCCTCTGAGGGGACTGGGTGTGGACTTTGCCACGAGGAGCAGGAGAGGTGTGTGTTGTCATTGTGCTGCTGCTTCTTGCCCTGTGGTGAGAAACACGGAAAAATAAGAAATGCTAAACTGGCCGCTTCACATCGGGCTGGTGCGAGGCCCATTAAATGGCAAGTTTGCCTGGGGTGTCTGCGGGCCCAGATCCACCCTGGTGAGCGCAGTTCAATGTGTTGAGCGTCTTCTGAATGTGTGAGTGGATCAGCGGGCTCAGAGGCGTGTTATAAATGGTTATTCCACAGAAACAGCGGATTCTAGAAACCCTGGCCGTAAGGAGACAGATCTGGGAGAACACTAGCAAAGTGACCTGTAAAGAAATAAGAATCCTACAAATATTGAAAGGAGAAAAAGAATGGTGTGGAGAAATAAAGTGGATCCCTTATTGCGGCTGCGAGACCATGCTTCTCATACCCAGACTGTGTAAGCTCGTCAGTGGAGTCTTGCTGATTAATGCCAGATGCAGGGACAACTCTGAAACCCAGGGTGGGTGAAATATCGGTGTTGAGAATACACGGCTGAGGGATGACACCAACACTGCAAGACAACAGCAGACATTAATAGCATTGTGATTCTGGCTAGTTTTAGTCATCTTTAAAAATGATGCACTCAAATGCTTCCTGACCCGAGGGGACAGACCAGAAATCAGTCATTACTCACGCGGAGTTCGTTGTGCTGGCTCTCTGGTTTTTAATGGGCAGATAGCGGTTCTTGATCTCAGTTCCTTTCAGTCTCCCACTGTGCTGCTGTCACTCATCAGCATTCTCTGCTGGTAGTGCTGGAGTGCCGGGACGGACCTGGCGCGTTCAGGAGCACAGCAGGGGCCTTCTGGCTGGGTGTACTTAGTTCCCTGCAAATAGAAGGGAAAGTTAAGGAGGAATCGCTTCCAGAGTAGGGGGAATTCTGCAAGACTATCTCAGCCAGCGAGAATGAGGTTGAGAAGCTAGTGGAGATGACAGAAACAGTGGGGCAGCTGTGAAAGGGGCTCTGTAACCCCAGTTTAAGCCAATAGAAATAGTAATTGTGTGTCTGTTAAGTCAGGAAAATGAGGGGAAGGAATTAGATTATCGTAGAATCATAGAATGGTTAGGGTTGGAAGGGACCTTAAAGGTCATCAAAGCAGGTAAACGAATAATGATCTAATATATTAAAACTTAATTTTAGGATTCTGTCTCTTTTGTCTGCCATCGTACAACTGGTTAGCAGCACTGAATGTTGTTCCTCCTCACTAATGCTGCATGCTGTGGCTAGTGCTGGACACAGAAGGGCAAACTGGATTTATTAACTTTTGGGTTTGATTCTAGGTGGCTCCTCTCTGTTGCTGAGATGTTTCCTATTTCTTCCTTGCTTTTCCAACAGAGTCTTCACCAGATGCCCAGTTCATTAATCAGGCTCCCAGTGGCATTCCTGAGATTCCAGTGCAAGATCAGCTTTCCACCACTGCTACCCTGCAGGAGCTATCTTCTCAGATAGCTTCTTGAACTCTTTTCTATGTAAGCAGATTTATCAAATTCTGTCATATTTAATGTCATCTGTATGTAAAAAAGTGATTGCCAGCCAGGGTAAACCCTCTTAATCTAGCTTTAACTACGGTCAAGGCCACGTGCGTCAGAGAGAGGCACAAGGGACATTGCAGAGATTGGGATGTCATTAGTCAAGCAGTACTCTGAGAATTGTACACGTCTATTGCTATTTAAGCAATTTGCTAATCAGTGGGCCTCTGTGATTTCTTGGGATGGTGGGTTCCGTGCACTAAAAGGCAATATCAGCTCCAAAAGATGTGTCTCCATCTGTGCCATTAGCGGCGACTCTCCCTGTTGTTGATATACACACAGAATTATTTGGAGAATCTTTTAGAGTGCTTTCGTAAGTTCCTTCTGTTCCCACCTCCAAAATATTGACAGGCTACGAAAGGTATT
Source organism: Tetrax tetrax (assembly GCA_009806455.1). Lineage (NCBI taxonomy): Eukaryota > Metazoa > Chordata > Aves > Otidiformes > Otididae > Tetrax > Tetrax tetrax. Next base: position 173,897 of record WHYT01015835.1, read on the forward strand.
TAAAGCCAGCCTGATTTATTTGCTTTTTGACAACATGATGTTGCCATCCATCCCTCTAAGGGACCTGCAGTCACTGAAGCCAAAATTGCATTTGACACCGGCTGGGCCCTTGGTGGAAACTTCAACATTGATGCCAAGGTCTGAGAAGATCATGGGGCCTCTGAATTCTGACCTGGTCGTGTAGGAAGGAGTTCTACAAGCCTAGCTGGAGGTGCACTGGTGAGCTAGGGAATAGGGAGCTTGCACTACCACCACTTTACCGTAGCAGGCATGGGGCTAAAGGGAACATTTAACTCTTCTCATTGTGCATCCGGTACCAAGGCAGAAGTTCACGGCAGATCTGGATGGAAAAATCCCCTGAACTCAATGGGAATCTCCCAGTGGCTGTTTTCTGAAAAGGTATAAAACAAATTCCACATATGTGGGCCACTGCTGATTCACAGGACCACATCAGATTTTAAAAGCAGTGCATGTTTTAGTTCTCTGTAAATTCCTGGCAGCGTGTTTCTTTTAAAAACACATCACGAGGATTGGATACATTGCACCAAAGCTACAAGAACGGAGGGAACGTGGTCATCCCACTCTGGCGACATAATAATTTTAAGATGCTGTCAGAACTGAGTGATACTCACACGTGGGTCACACTTTGGTGGAGTTGAGCCAGGATCGTGGCAGTGAAGCAGCAGTTCAACTCATAAGCTGGCGTTTCCAAAACTGCCTTCTCTTTTTTTCTGAAGGCCCCTCTCTTCCTCTTCACCGCGATTCCCCATGCAGCAGTCAGGTTCCCTGTGCCTGGCTCTCAGCTCATGTCCAAGGGGATAGTGCTTGGGTGGCAGTTTTACAGACTCTGAATAAATACAAAACAAATCTCTCTAAGGGATAAGCTGTCCAAAATAAGTGTGTCAAGTCCAGTTACGCTTTTCTGAGAAGGCTTCAGGGTTAGGGAAGGTATTATATTGCTGCTACTCACTGATATGTCAATCAGCCAGCTGGTAATTAATGACTGCTAGTGTCAAGTGTAAAAGTAACTCAAGACATAGCATGACCTGTCTTGAAGGATACAATTTCACTCAAGCGTAAGATTCCACGTCTGTCCAGGAATGATCAGCACTCGGCTCTGCTTTAAGGTAGAGAGCTGCCTTAGCTTGGATCCAGTCGTTCTGTAAGTGCAGTGACGACGGAGAGAAATATGAGGTGGCTTAGCAATTGCAGTGCCAGGGAAAAGAGACCTGAACTCGAGAAGAAAGAGAAGGGAGCCTTCAGCAGTCCTGTGTCACCTCCTTTTGCTAGCGCTGTGCATATCGGGTGAAATTTCTCAAGATGCTCAGAGCAGGAGCGCTGTTTTCTTTTAGCTTGAAAGCAGAGTGGCAGAAGAATCTGAATAGCAGAATGTGGTCTGCGAAGCGAAATGTTACCCCTTGGAAGCCTGCAGCAGAACTGGCATTTGCTTCAATATGACTCTTGGGGACTCAACAGGCAGAAAACAATTCAGTGAGCGCAGTTGCTACGGCTGAGGTACTCAGCCCTGGGTCAGAATTCCCCTCCTGACCCAGCCGTGGGCTCCTGCGCCGTACAGGACCGGTTTTAAGTCGGTGGGAGTAGGCAGCTACTCGGTGACAGGAGATTCCTGGCCTTGCCTTTGCGCACAGTGGTGTTCCCAGGAAATCTGCCTGTCTGAAGCTATAACCAAACAGCTGGCAAAGAAGGTAACGCTCATGGGCACGTTACACAAACATCACTCCTTCAAAGTCAGCCTCAAGACCCGCTCTAAATGCAGAGCGCTATTTTCTGAGTACACACACACACGTGCACACCTCTATAGTGTCCTCGCCTTTCAAATTCCTGCAGTGTAACTCAGCAAAGAAAGTACAGAATGAGGGTGACATGCAAATCCTATTAATTCATCCAAGTATGGAAATGCAATCCTTTTGATGTCAAAAAGTACAGCGATGATATGTTAAAGAGCTCAGCACGCTGCTGTTAAATATGTAAAGTGCAGATTCCCCGAAGCTGTATCACTCCTGGATAACCCTGGACTTTCGTTCCGTACTTTAAAGACTGGGAATCGCTCTAACAGCATTATACCTGTTTCCCTGACAATGTGGTCAGATGTTCTTAAGCGGATTTGAGTTCGTCGTGGATTTAGTAACGCCGTTCCTTCTCTGCAGGTTGTTTCGTTTCTTTACTCAGGCAAATGCAGGTGACAAATTCCACAAAGTGACTCTTTGTAAGAAATGAGCTTTTTGAGAAAGGGTGGAAAGTACGTTATTTGGTACACTGCAGGCAGAGGAAACTTTTAATTTTTTTTTTTATTTAAATAAAAAAGACTCTAGGCCTTTTTTTAGCTCAGATCTGAATTTGAGCCATGGTAATTTTTTTTCCAAAAAATACTGACTGAGCTAAGGGCACAGAGAGGTTTTCAAAACAATATGGGAACTCCAAGGACAGAGAGTTCCCTGCTACACCTGAACCCCACGGGGCTGGGCAGGACAGTGGTGTGCCTTGGTCTGCACCGTGGGTTTCTTCTCCGGTGGCATCAGAGCTGCTGCCCAGCTTTCTTACGTGCCCCCGTGCCCCCACGTCCACTCTGTTTGTGCTTTTGAAAATCTCCCTTTCTGTTGTAAGAGCAGAGATGGGATCTTCTGACTGCTCTTGGTAGCTGAAATGAGCTAAGCAGGTGGTGATCCATAACTATTGTCAGACAACTTTAAACGTAATTAAGGACTACTTTAAGTATACAGAAAACCTCTAAAGTGTCTGTCTGATCACTTTCTCTAGGTTTTCACTGGAAAGCTTGGTTTTCTTTTCCAAGGCATGCTCTTTTGTCTTTGACTTTTCATTGTCTCTTCCTTTCCAGACGTACTACAACCATCACATCTTGGCTCTGCTGCAGACTTTGGAGACAAGTGGGACGAGCCCAGCGCTGGGGGAACAGCTGTTGGAAGAGGGCAGCAGACTGCCCAGAAGTCCTGACCACATGAGCCACGATGTCTCCCAAGCCAGACGCAAGCTGGGACTCCTGCCACTGTCCGAGGGGTTGTTAACAGGTGTCATGGTGAGTTACATCGCTCAGTGGTGCGTCGTGGGTGGGGCTTTCATCCCTGCTGCCGGTACGTTTGGATTGTCGTTGCCTGAAGTTTAGTTTTGTCCACTGAATCTCACTATGCAGCTTGAGGTATGTTTTGAAGAGGCAAGGACATCAGATAGCCTTATTTTATACTAGATTGTAATCTTATAGAGGACCAATAATTTTCTTTCCTTTTTTTTCTTGCCAAATATTTTTATACTAGAAATAGTGAATAGTGATGATAGTTGGCTAAATAGGTGATTTAGTATTGGGCTGAATCATCCACTTTGGTTCCTTTGAGATAAGAGTGGCTTTGCTTACCTTCTAGCAGGAGGACTCCTTTGGAGACATTTACTGCAGAGCTTTAGACTTGTTTGGGATGCTCTGCTTTGGGCTCTGCTGCCTGATGGAAGAGCCAAATCCACCCAAGAACAGGCGAGTGTACTTGATCTCACATTGTACCATACGTCAAGAGATAGCAGTCATGACTTTGAAGTTAGACATCTGTTATAGGCAACCTGAATTACGTATTAGTGTCTTGGATTTAGACATTCTTCTGGGCAGCTAAGGCCACTTGAGGCAAACTGGTGTGTGGTCTGAACATGGTGCTTACTGGTGCTTGTATAAGATTCCCTTCTGTTCCCTAAAGATGTGATTTATCTTTACAAGTGAGCCTTCTTCATTAGCGAGCTGCTGGAGCATGAAGCTCGTAATGCTGCTGAGGGCAGGGATTTCAGAGTTTGCCGGCAGAAAGAACTTTCTCATCTAGCCTGTTCTACTCACTGGTTCTTTCCATTTCAAGTTTTCAGCGATTGCTTGAGCTTCAGATCTCCTAGAGAGACATTTAGTCTTGATTTAAAGATTTTGAGCAATCAAAAAATTTATCACATCTTTCAGCAGCTGTTCCAGAGACTAATTAGCTTAATTTAAGATATATGTGTATTGTCTCCTCATTCCAAAGAATTCTGTGCATGCAATCAGTCATTGCAAAAAAACCCTACCGCTTTCTTGCAGTCCCAGATGCTCCGTTCCAAGGCCTCACAAAGCAGTCAGTCTCACATGCTGCTGCTGCTTTTTCAGGTTTGTGATTGCTCGGCCTGCCAGTAATTTGAAGGTGCTGTCTACGGATCTGCTGTTTTGTGTTGTTCCACTCAGCATTGCAACAACTGATGACCGGTGATGTGGGAAGGAAGCCCGTTACCGACCGAGAAAACAGGTAGGACAAGATGCCTTCACACCAGAGTTGCGAGAGATTGGGAAATGTCCCGCAAATGAAAAATTGTACAAGTTACTGAGACCCCCACAATAAATTGTGTTCTTATTTGCTAGGGGTGGCATTTTGAATTTGGCAAAACATTAACGTGAGTTTATTATTGTAACAGTATTGTTAAGCTCTAACAACAAACATATCAGAGAGTAAAATGCTCTCTCTGCGGGGAAAAGGGCACAACTTGAGTTTCTGCTGAGCGCTGCGCAGAACCAACCCAGCTACATACAATGAGTATGACTCCATTGAGTTTGGAGATTCTCTGCAGAACTTCTCGAAGTTCAAAGGCTCCAGCTCACTAAAACTCAGTTTTCTTGCAGCCCAAACTCGAGATGCTGGTTGATACAGATGAAAAGAAACAAGAAACCAAGCAAAAAATCCCCATGAACTTGTACCATAAATCAGGTCCTGCCCGTATGTTGTACTGGCAGTTGAGGGAAGGAGAAGAGTGGTGGTGGTTGTTTTTTTTTTTTCACTCTCTCTCTCTCTTTCCCTTAACACTAATTAGGTTTGAAAGACTGCAGCTTGAGTCCCAATACCACATGCCGAGAAGAAAGGAACCCAAACAGCTGACGCAGAGTTCAGACTAAACTAACTGCAAGCTCCCCAGGGACATCACAAGGTAAACCTGATAGTCGCTGTCATTTACAATCATTATCAGGCAGCTGAGCCTCTGTAATTTTACTGGGGAGCCAATTAACAGATCCCTGAAGTTCAAGAGTAAGGTCTTGGTCCTTTCAGTATTTCAGACAGGAAAAGGGGGAAAGTAAGTCTTTGTTTCAAATAGATGCTCCAGAAGCTTTCCGACCCAGGGGAATGGTCAGATCTGGGCTCACGCTTTTCCCCTTGAGGAGTAAGGTAAAGCACTGAGCTTAGGAGCGAGCAGCTGGTTTTGGAACCCAGCTCAGTAACCGTGGGTGAATTCTTTAACTGTATGCTAACGCTGCTTGCTGCACACAGGAAATCTTGTAACGTACTTGTTAATGAGAGCTTTGAGGAAAGGACTGCCTCTTGTGATTTGTTTGGCCTGACATAAACAGGTACTGGTTTAGGGTGGGACATTTAGGAGCTCCACTCAAACAACATGAGTAAGAAGCAAGAGAAAAGCTTGGACCAAAACTCCAGATGGAAACATATCTGCACTTGGGGAAGTTTGGAATTTGGGTTCAAGTCTGAGCCTTAATGTGTTGGACTCATCTTTCCTAGAACAAACTAATCATACATTTTCAATTCAAGACAGATTGGAGGTAGGAACCAGTGAAGTATGCTTAGAGCAAACAAAACACACAGGACGCATGCTTCCCTTTGCCAGCCCTTTGCAGACCCGAGCTCAAGCCAGGACAGTCAGCTGATCTCTTGGTGGGAGTTTTTTGGCCTAAAGTCGCCCACTGTATATACAAACTGAGATAAGAATTTGTGCACTGCATTCCGTTTACCCTCTGGCAGAGCAAGGCTTCAGTAATAGCGTCTCCGTCCATTCCCTCGCACGTGTTATGTTAAGCAGACAGGACAGTTGGAAGGTGGAAGGAAGAGCCTGGGCAGGCTCTGCGGTCCTGTGACCACAAAGGATCCCTCATACTGAGAGTCTGCAAGCTTGCAATATTGCCATCACCTGAACCTTTTTTATTTTCAGCTGTCGCTCCGTCTAAGCAGGGCACGAGGAAGTAACATCCCTTTTTCTTTTGTGTTCTGTTGCTTTTAAATAACTACACATGCTGGTCATCTGTGTTCTGATACTAAGCAGGTCTTGTGCAATGTTAAGGCATTTCTGTTAAGAAAACAGCAAGAAACACCAAAACCTGTTTACTCATAACTTCCCTGAATGGGTGAGAAACGCAGGCTGTCTTGCCAGCAAATTCTTCTGTCTGAAATCAGCTGCTTTTCCTAGAAAATGGAGGCAAATGTTGAAAGCGCTCCTTCACGACTGAGATCCAGATTGTACTGGTTCCAGCTTTAAGGCACCAAATATTGGATATACTCCTGCGCTACTCTAGAGTTATTCTACTTGGTGTAAAACTGTTGCAACCCCTGGCGTAACTGGTTCTTCTTTCCATTAGAAAGAGAGGTTTGCAGCAAAAAAAAAAAACATTCCTTCTCTCCAAGGTGTCTTAGATGCAGGACTGCTAGTGGTGACACATGCCATGCCTTCCCCTCCTGCGCTCCCAGTATCTCTGTAATGGGGGAATATGCCCATCTCCTGTCCAGTACAGCGTATTTCCAGTTGCTTACCCCGCAGCTGCTAGAGGATGGATGTAACTTACTGGGGTAAGGTGGGGTGAGGAGAGATGACAAGGTGGAGAAGGGACCTCTTTTACTTTGCTTATTCTACCACTTTGTTCAGTTGCTACATCTGAGCAAGCAGTTCCGCTTCTCCTGAAAGAAGGAAGGGGGAGAGAAATACGAAGAAAGGTAAAAGCATTAATGGGTCAAGGCCTCCTTTGCATAATTCCATTATCACCAGGAAGATTCTGCAGTAATCATGTTAGGCATGTGCTCTGGAGCATCAAAGTGGCTTGTCTTACCTTACTTTTTGATGTTAGACAGGTTTAAATGCTTTGTACAGATGAGGCACCTCAGACAGCTGATCAAGAAAGCCTGTGCTCTTCAAGCAGAGCAAAGGCCTGTTTTGCCTTTTTTTTTTTTTTTTTCAATGTCAACAATGCCACATTCTTCCAGCGAGGAATAATCTCTGTTGTCACAAACTGTGAAAAGCGAAGGTGTAGGAAAGAATCTGTGTGTGGGTGCATGCAAACGTGCTTTCTGAAGCTACCACCTTTGAGTCTTCAGCGTCAGGATCTTCGGTGTTGTTTGGGTCCTGTGTTTATGTGCCTGTCGTATAAATAAACTCAGCTCCTGGAGTGAAATCCGCAGTGGGGTACACAAAGCTGCTACAGCATCTCTGCGCTGGAGTTTGCTAATCTGCACGCACTCTGAGATGTAAGCATCACCTGGTGTGTGGGTGGTGATTATTTGAGTAGATTTTACTTCTTAGCAGTGTCACCAGAGTGTCCAGCTGAGTTCTGAACCTTTTTGTGTCCGACACGATCGGAAGTGGTCCCTGACCCCAGTGAGCTTAGGTGGACGTACAAAAGGGAGTTTAAGGAAGCAGAGGAGTTGTAGTTTTCTTAACAGCATGTATCAGAGTGGTGTAAAGATGAAAACATAACCCAGATCTCCTGATTTCTAGGCTAGCAGGTTTCCCAAGGTCATTTTGCATTTCTGGTCTCGGGTCCCAGCTCCTGCTAACACGATCGTTCCCTTGCGGGCTGTGCAGTGATTTAACACTCTGTTCCAGAGGTGGCTTAATAGTCCTCATGGAGCACTGCCCAATTGATTATTTTTCCATTTGCTACAAGATGCCCAGCCTCTTTCCAGAAGCAGACAAGTGTAATCGTGCTTTCGCACAGGAAAGTTTCTTGAGATCACCCAGTGAGTCAGCTGTCTTGCAGCCACACTGTCGATTCAGACTGGGCCACGACAAAGGGATCAGGAAGCTCTCCACAGATGCACGCAGGGATGCGTAGAATCTGCAGAGACTGAAGCAAGTTAAGCACTTATCCTAACGCCTGCGTCCGCCTGGATCTGAGCACTGGTAAGGGCATACCCACGGAGACAAACACTGGTCTGTACGAAGAGCACTTGCTCATGAGGAGATGACTACGCACGTCCAGGCCAGGGCTGTTTTCTCCCTCCTCATCCTCCTCCCTGTAGTCAGATGCGATCCAGCAGAATGAGTAGTGAGGGACATCACTGCTGGGAGCTGCGCTGAGTTTTGCGGTACAGGAGGCTGCAGGTGGTGACTGACACATAGTCAATGAGATCTGAGGAGAATCCAGGCTCTATAAATGTTAGATGAGGCAGGCTGGGCATTGACAAAAACAAGAGGTGGCTGCAAACACCAAGTGTCGTTATTCTCTGAGCAGGGATGCTGAGAGGCCTAGGAACTTCCCATGGAGATTAACTGCTTCACAGCAGGATGAGGAGCTGTCTGCTGATGCGAAGGGACATCCTGTTGTCCTGAGAACACTTGGGAGGAAGGATGCATGACAGCAGGAGCAGCTCTTGAGAGCATGCACAGAGTTTCCTGCAAAGCACGTATCTTGTCTGAAAGATGATTGTTCTCTGCTGAGATAAACTCCAAACACCTAATGGTTTAAATTAGTGCCAGAACAGAAGGAGGTCTCGCTTAGTCATTAATTGGCAGTGAGTTCTGTAATCTCTTCCTGCTGAAGGAAGGGCTCTCTGCTGCTTTCCCGTCCACCTACTTCATCTTACTCTCCTGACCTGCCGCCAGCGTACCAGGAAGCCGTCGCCGCGTTCCCCAGGGTCTCTGGTGCCCGGTTCGGGAGGGACCGGAGCTCTTTGACTCCCATGGCTTCTCTGCTTGCAGCAGAAGGCCACGCAGAGCGAGTTAGGTGAGCTAGCTGTGTTAAGCAATCTGGAAGTGCATCATCAATGCTTCGGACGCTTTTTCTGTAGTACACACGCCAACTAGTAAGCTCTGGTGACTGAAGTGTGTCTGTTTCCCAGAAAGCAGATGTAGCCAGAGCAGGGAGAGCAGGGAGGTGGCTGCAGCATCTCTGGCTCTCCATGCACAGAGATGCTGCTCCAGACTCCGCTGTCCTGCGTATGGGTGCGAGTTGCATGGATAATGATTAGAGCTGGCTGATGTTTCTAACTTCTGCTAAAGCTTTAGTGGAGAACTTGGGGTTTTTTGGGTTTTTTGGGGATGGCTTTTTTTTTTTTTTTTTTTTTTTTTTTTG